>PVIC010017925.1:0-32186 GCA_004025085.1 Thryonomys swinderianus
AAAAGATAAAGAAAAATCTTGAGATATTGCCCAGTGCATAGATCCTGAGTTCATTTCATATACATATGTATAAAATCATACACATCCACCTACTGGAACTTTGCTGAAGGCCAAAATGCAATCAATAAATCTAAACTGCTGCTTTATTTCAAGCCAAGTAGCCTTTATACCTGGCCTAGAATAATGACGAATTAACAGTCAGGATACTCGTGATAAAATAAAAGGAAAGAAATCATCTCTGAAAACTTTCAACAGTGAAATATATATTACCACATGTGCAAGTAATTGCCCAAAACACCATACATCTTCATTAGAATGCAAGAAAAAAATCTAATTTCAGAAATAGATGCAAAATTCCATTAAGAATAATTTACTGAGGTTAAAAAATATAACAAGATGAGAGAAAGAAAAAAATGAAATACTTCAATTTAAAAATGGTAAAAATGTAATTACATAATGAAAATTCATATTGTAGAAGCTATAAAAACATGAAACTTTCTAATTGCAAGACATAAATGAAGAAATATACTAAAATTTTGAATGAAAACATATATATATGACACAAAATGTTGATTCAAGTTTAAAATTGTAGCTTTTGCTTGAGGGGAATAGTCTGGGGAGAGGCGAGGTAGCAGTTACAGTATTATGGAAATAATTGCATATCGGATTTTGCAAACTGGAAAGGCTCATCACAATGTACAGAAAATCAGTTAATCACACTCACCAACAGACTTCCTAGAAACTGATGAGGATTTTGTTGAAAGAGAAAGATATCCTAGAAATAACAAAGTAGAAAATCTGTGTTACAAACAGAGGAAGTAAAATGACTTTATTTAAAGAAATGCAACAAATATATAAGTGTAATGAATCAAAGTTATGAGTCAAAATGTTTTAGACCTAATAATCTTGTACCATTTCTAAAACTTACCACCAATGGTATAAAATACTCCCTGACATTGATCTAAAGTTATGGATGAACCAAAATTAAAAGGTAAAAATCATATTTAATTCCAAAGAGAACAGATATGTTGCATTATTCTCATAGAAAATGGCTTGAGATTAAAAACTTACAAGAGACTAAGAAATGCACTGTAGAACTGAAATATAAAACTTCAGAAAAAAACAAAGGTGGAAAGCTGCATTAGATTGGATTGATTAGCCATGGTTTTTTGAATATTACAAAATAAAAACTACAAGTAACAAAAGGAAAGATAGATAAATTGAGTTTCCTCAAACTTACTGCTGTGCATAGTAAAGAACATCATCAACAGAATGAAAACAGCACCAGAACAGGGGAAATCTTTACAAATTATATCTTTAATAAGAGTTAATATCCACAATATATAAAGAACTGCTAAACCATAAAAACAGCAGTTCAAAATCTGATTTTTAAAAAATAGTGAAGGACCGGGCTGGGTATATAGCTCAGTGGTGCTATGCCTGTCTGGTAAGTATAAGGTCCTGAGTTTGATCCTCAATACCAAAAATAAAATTAAATACATACATACATACATACATGCACACATACATAAAAGTAGTAAGGGATTGAAGATATTCCAAAAAGGATATATAAATGGCCAATAAATTATTGAAACCATATTCAATATCACTGCTCATATTTTTAGATCTAGTAAAAAAAAGAACTCAAAAATATTAGATCACCCAAAATAAATGACCCAATGAGAAGTGAGCTTCTGCAATGAAAAAACATTTCTCAGAAATCAACAAAAAATTGCAAGAAACTTAAGAAAAAATGTTCAATGCCTCTAGCTATCAGAGAAATCCAAGTTAAAAGAACTCTAAAATTTTAGCTTACACCAGAAAGAATAACAATCATCAAAAAGTCAGAGAGTAGTAAATGTTGGCACCATTGATAGGAAGATAAACTAGTACAACTAGTTTGGAAATCAATATGTATACTTTTCAAAGAAATAAAATTAGAAATTACATTTGATTCAGCTACTCCCCTTCTACATATTTTCTCAAAAGAGCTAAAGACATCATAACAGTAACATATGCGAATCAATACTTATAGCAGCACAACTCATAATAGTTACACCTTTAGCAATCCATATGCCTATCAAAAGATGGGTAGTTAAGGAAAGTGTGATAGTTATACAAATACTACTTGGTTATAAAGAAGGATAAATTCAAGACATTTTTGAGAAAATAGATGTACCTGGAAAATATAATTTGAGTGAACTAAATCAGACATATAAACTTAAATACGATATGGCATCTCTCATTTGAATAAGGCAAAGCATAAACAAGGAACTGCATAAAGGATTAATAGAAGGAAACGAGGTGTCACATATTTTGCAAATAGCGAAGAATCCATACGACTGAGGGAGGTGGGATGAAGGGAGTAGGAAGACTTAAAATGTGTCCTTTATAGGTACCAAATATCCAAAGGGAATGTAAACATTATGTGTCACAAACACGAGTTAAGAATAATAAAAACAATAAAAAGGAAAATAGGGTGAGAAGAGTTAAAGAGAGGGAGGAAGGCATGTGGAAAGGGGAAGGAAATTCAAAAGAATTAAGCTCTATTGTGTGTATGCACCCACTTCCTAAAATGAAACTAAATTTCATATACTGCAAATATGTACTAATTTTTTTAACTGTCGATAACTGAATACATCTTACCAAAGATGGTATGGCCAAGAATCCTAAGAAATGATGCTTTATGTCATTAGGCATCAAAAATGTGAATGTAAATTGAAATCAAAATAATATGCCATTTCTGGGCCAGAGATTTAGCTCAGTGGTTCCGGCGCCTGCCTCGCAAGCGCAAGGTCCTGAGTTTGATCCCGGGTAACACATACAATGCTGGGTGTGGTGACTCACGCCCACCAGCAATCAATACCACAAACCACAGTGCCCAGCATGGTGGCTCACACCTGTTTTCCCAGCACTCGGGAGGCAGAGGCAGGAGGATGGCTGAGTTTGAGGCTCGCCTGGGCTACATAGTGAGCTGAGGGCCAGCCTGAACTACAAAGCGAGGCCCTGTCTCAAAAATAAATAAATTAATAATAATAATAATAATAATAATAATAATAATAAAAACCATTTCAAACTCACTAGAGTGATTAAAATAAAAAATATACAAAAACAATTATCAGTAAGGATTCAAAACAACAAAACCATTTTACAGCACTAGAGGGAATGACAGAAATTATACATTTTGTAATGCACACTAATGGTTCTTAAATTGTTAAATATCTGGTCACAGGACCTCAAAACATTTCGTATCTTGATGTTAACAGACCCTAAATTTGGAAAAATCCACGTGTCAACTAAAAAGTTTATGGACAAACTGTGATAATCTGTATAATGCAAATTACCCAAAAATAAAAACAGAATAAAGTGCTCCTCACTTTGATAATTCACAGAATAGATTTTACTAAGCAGAAGTGACAAAAACTATACGACAGATAAAAATTTTAGGTTATATGGAATCAAGTGAGAAAATAGTTAATTGCAACAAGCTAACTTTGGAGTTCAGGAAATATTTCTACATCTAGATTGACAGAGTTTTCATGCATCTTATAAGATGTGGGTCACAATTTTTCAAAACTCATCCAAGTAAAATGTTAACTGTTTATACTTTCTTGTATATAAATAGAATTCAATAAAGATAATTTTTTAAATGTGTAGCTTAGGAAAAGTGCATTATTTTACAAAGAATAGAAACATTTTAAAGCTTTTACATCATTTTTAGGTGCAGAAATCACCCTAATATCAAACAGAAAGGATGCACACTCATCCACATGAGTGTGTTACAAATCATTCTAACTCATTAGTGATATCTTAGAAGCAAAATTCCTAAATCATATACCTACGAAAATATTTAGCACAAGGCAAGATCATGGAAAAATAATATAATTAATATTATTTTACATAAGTTAAAATTTATTATGATAGACCCTACCCATTTAATGGTATCAGTGATTACCATGTTAATAAGGAACATATTAATAAGTGATGTAGCCGGGTGTGGTGGCTCATGCCTGTAATCCCAGCACTCGGGAGGCAGAGGCAGGAGGATTGCTGAGTTCGAGGCTTGCCTGGGCTATATGGTAAGCTCAGGGCCAGCCTGAACTGCAGAGTGAGACCTTTGAAAAAAAACTAATAATAAGTGATGTATTTTCATTAGAATCAAGAAAACATAAAGCATCTGTTATTAGCCTATGAATTATTCTTGAATATTCCACTTAACAATATGAAAAGGAAAATATGATATGATCATAAGAAACCAGACCTTATTCTTTTCATTGAATGTTGCATGTTCTACTTAAAAATTATGAAAATGAATGCTGAAAAAAATCTTAACAGAATTTTTAGTATAAATGTATAAAAATCAATAGATTATTTCATATCAGCAATACCCAGCAAAAACATAGCTTACAAATATTCAAAGCACAAAAATATGAGTATCAGTGTATTGTAACTAAATACATTTATATATTTTCAGCTCAATAAATTTGCTCTTAGAAACTTCTGCCCACCTTGATTTTTTTTTTAAAGTTACATTGTCTCTACTTACCAGAACCATCTGAATACCCAATCAGCCCTGACCCTAAATCAGATACCCACAGTGTGTAAATCAGCCAGAACTCTTTGGGATCCCTCGAGTGAAACAGAGACAATGTGTCAGCCCTCTCAAGAATTCAAGCTGTAAGGCAACATGAAGCTACTATTATTGAATATCTGTATTCAGTCAGTGATATCTGATGAAAAACTGTTCTGCTATGAGAGATAATAGTTTTTGTAAAGCTAGTTTGAACAACTCCCATCATAACTCCCATGATTTTCATGTTAACTGAGGCTTTTTTTGATTTTTTAAGAAGATTCAGGAAACAGATTAGGAAAAGGAGGAGGGCCAGGAGAAATTACACAAGGGAAAAGACTAGAAAAGAAATAAAAGAAATATATACAAAACAGATTTTAAAACTACATGATCAAAATTATTACACAAGATTTAAATAAGCTCCTGAATATACCACAATCCAGAAAGGAAGAGATAATGTCATGACATTAACTCTACTTAAATTGATTTATATGTAAAAATCCAACTTCAAAAGAAAAAGGTTTCAATGAGATGTTGTAAGAGAGGGGAAAAAGTATAAGAAAAGTGAATGACATTTTTTAATATAATGAGTATGATTAAAATGATTTCATATGATAATCAAATAAAAACAGGGTGGTAAAACTAATCAAAAAATAGTAAATTCACAAAACACAAGAGAACAGCCAGAAATATATTAACCACAATACCTATGGGAATCAAAGTGCCAAATGGAATAGATCTTGAAATTTTAAAATTCTAAAATAATTGATTCTAACTATATATACAATGTACCAATAAAGATAAAATTTTTTAAAGGGTGAAATCATGTAGAACAAAATAACAATTAATATATACATGTATACATCATCCCAAGTTGAAAATGAACAAAGGAAGGAATCATACAAAGAAAGAAATCATAAACTATGAAAGTGATAGATTTTACCGCAAAAATAGTTAAGACTAACTTAAAATGAACTACAACTAGAAAGAAAAACTGAACTCAGCCATATGGAAGTATATTCAATATAATGTAGGAAAGGAACTGATATATTCATATATAAAAATATACATAAGGGGAAAAAGAAAACCTGAATTGAAAAATAAATGAAAGGTATAAACAGATGCTTTTCAAATCATAAACTTATTAAAATATGGCTTATCTTCTAAACATAAAGACATTAAAATAATATCATTATATTATTTTACCATCATATTCATTAATCACTAATACCAACACATAATATAATGTCATTAAGTGAATATTTAGGATCCAACTAAATATATGGCAACTGGAGGCAACACTAAGATATGTTACTAGATCCATGAAATGAAGATGCAGCAATAAAGAAATCAAGTTTTGAAATTAGCAACAGCATTGAAAATATCTATTACATAAAAGAAAATAAAATGTATTTCACTTATGAGTATAAATGAGTATAAGTGACTCAAATTTATCATTCTTTGTGGCAAAATAACACTCCATTTCCTTTAAAAAATCACAGATGGATAAGCACCATATCTTTTCTCAAGTGTGAAAAACTAAAGGTGTAAATAAAATGCCAAAATGTATGATAGATAATGTGAAATAGGAAGAAAATTTGCAAAAGGAAAAAAGAAAGTGTGGGTAGGGGGAAGTTAAGAAGGGAAAGAAAAAAAATGATAGTAAAAAAAAAGGAAAACAAAGCTTATGTATATAGCAGGGTGGAGGGTTGTGGGGAGGGCAGGGGGAAAGGGAAAATGTGAGACTCAAATGTGTCATGTACGGGTACAGATCGTCAATGCTGAATTTGATCATAACGTATGTGGAAAATACACCAATAAAATCAGTTAAAACAAGAAAATAAAATACAAAGCACACAATAAAACATAAATGTGCACATAGTCTATAAATATAGTATTAATTTTATTTACAATTGGTAATGTGTGCTCATACAGTAGTACAAGGCAAATGGATACATTCATTTTGAATGTAATAAAAACTACTTGTAGTAGTATATAGACCCTTAATGACGTGTAGTATGTAGTGATGCTGATGTTAAATTTTTTTGTTTCTCTTTCTATGCATTCTTTATTATCTATATTTTAATATTTTCTTTGTTTTCCCGATAAGAACAATTCATTTGTTAGCTCTGTAATGAGGAAAAAATGGTTTAAGTAGACTTTTTAAAATTAAAAATGTAACATTAACAACCAAAAGATGACAGCATAGTGAAAGAGAAGTGACACGTCTTCAAATCCTCGTTAAGAAACGAAGAAACTGAGGCTTGCAGACTATATGAAGTAACCCTATGATAAGAAATTCAGTAGCTGGGAAACAGTTGCCAACAATGTAGGAAGATAAAGACACAGGCAATAACCTCAAAAGAGAAGTGTACCGAGAAAGAATGCCAAAAACCATGTTGGGTTTCAAATTACAGAAATAGTGAGTGTGATAAAAATATATCAAAGACACATATGAGGAAGTTAGGAATAATTGTTCTGTGTTGTCCAGCCGTATGTCTGCAATATAATTCCATTCCGGTTATGCTTTTAACAGTGAGAGCTGGGAGATCACAAAATACTCCCCAAATGGGGACAGTGCCCTGGGCATGAACAGCTGAGACACAAGCACCTCTAGCCCCTCTCAAATTTCTCTTCGACTCAGAAAATTCTTTGAGCCTTGGCTTCCTTGATTTGAGTTTTATTTTCATGATTTCAAAAATAATTATATTTAAATAATTGGCTCATAATAATTGCATATTTGTGGGGCTCACTGTAATGTTTCAATATAGGTTTACATTTTGTAAAGATCAAATCAGAATAGCATATAGATTTCATTAAATGTTTATCATTTCTTACTCAAGAACTTCTTTTCTAGCTATTCTGAAATGTCCAATGCACTATCATTAGTCATCCTAATATGTAACAGAATACCAAAGGTTATTTTTCCTAACATTGTACCTGCTAACCAACCTGCACCCCAAATTCCTTTTCTGCCATCTTATATAGAGCTTCTGATAATCACTATTTTACTCTGTTCTTGAAAACCAGCTATTTTAGATTATATATGTAAGTGACATCACGCAGTATTTGTCTTCCTATCCCTGGGCTACTACACTTCACATAATGGTTCCATCTTCAGGTAGAAGTTTAAATAATGGTCCCTGACACTGTAATATTCTTTGAATTCACACCGATTTTCACACATGATAAACTGCTTAAACAAACTAATTTTTCTTTGGACTTTCTGGGTTGACCGAGTGAAGAAATGACCGGACCTAAGGCTTTGATATAAGATACCAGTCTTTACATACTTCCTGGAAATAGAAATATATTTTCCTGAAATCTCCTTACTCTCAGCCTGCAAATTCTCAGTGAAAAATTCTTCACTTTCCTATCTCCATTTCAGAAAACAAAATGAATTTTGACAATAATGTCAACACTAATAATTCAAATGCCCATCAACTGGAGACTTGATAAAAAGATCTGATTTTTTAAAAAATAAAATGGAGTATTGATCTGCCATAAAGAATGATGTTTCATTTATACTTAAATGGATGTACCTTAAGGACATACTCATAAGTGAAATAAACAGGTCATAGATTTGTTAATACCATATCTTTTCTATAGTATGAGAAACTGAAGATGTGAATGAGTTCTAAAATGTATGATAGAATAGAAAATATTCAAAGGGAAAAGGTGTATAGGACAAGTACAGAAAGGGAAGAAAAAATTGATGGTAAAACAGGGAAATAAACCTTATGAATATAGGAGCCAGGGTGGCTGTAGGGTGGGCAGGGGAATGAGAAAAAATGAGAATTAAGTTGTATCCTATACTGGTACAAATTCTCAATGTTCAGTTTGATCATGATGTGTATATAAAATGTACCAATAAAATCAATTAAAAATTACTTATCAACCACTCCATGTGAAGCCCTATGAGGTTTTGTATTTCCAATGTTTTCCTTCATTTTATATATGAAGAAAGTAGAATCCCATGAGTGTCAGAAAGCCCCTCCCCCCGCAGGCTGTTGCCATTGTATGACTTTCTATACTGTACCTATACTGCTCAAAGTTTGACCCATAAGCCCATAGCTATCACTTAAAAGCCGATTAGCAATGTAATATGTATCTTTGGCTTTCTCTCCAGTGTCTATGATTTCTTAACAAGAGTCCTAGTTTCACTCTACCACACAGTGAAAAGTCTATGCTTGTAGAAAAGTGACTCCAGTTTTCTCTATTTCATGTTCTTCAACTGTAAGAGGAGAAAGAGCAATTAATCAACCTTTATTATCTTTGTGAGGAAAATATAGGAGTTGGTAAACTATGTACCTAGCTAGAACTGATCGTGCTCGCTTCGGCAGCACATATACTAAAATTGGAACGAACTGACCAGGGACATAGAATAGCTTTTGAATTGTTAAATGAATGAAAAAAAATTAAAATGATAATGTTTGGGGGCATGTGAAAATTACAACTAATTTAAATTTTAGTGCCCATAAATAAAAGTTACGTTAGAACACATCACACTCACTATATTATATATTATTTGTGGATGTGGAAGCAAAGTTGAACAGATGTAACAGGAACTAATGACCTCTCAAGAACCAAAATATTTACTGTCTGGGAATTTACAGAAATATTTTTAAGTTGTGTTTTTTTAATTATTATTTGAAAGACATAATAAAAACTGTTACAAGCTGTGATCAAAGGCAGGCTCTTAAAAACGTTTCGGCCCACGATTTCCACATTATATACCATATTGGAAACTGTGTGACTTCAAGCTCTTCCTCCAGAGAAAAACTACCGTGAAAGGTGAATGTCTTGAATTGACTCAGAACATTCAGGCAGCTTTGACAACACCATAGTTCTACAAGAGACAACTTCCAGAACCTCTTCAAAAGGAAGCAAAAATAATGGAATAAGTATGTGGGGAGCAAGGGAGAATATTCTGAAAGGGAATAATGGCAATGTATGTTTTATTATTGTAAGCATTTAAACATTTGATATTTTTAATCAAGCCTCATATTTAAATACACACAAACTTAAGAGTTTATAAATGATGAACTGAGCATTACTATAATCTAAAAGATGTCTATAAAAATATGATTCAAGCATTTCCAGAAGGCATAATTAGATCAGCTATTCCATTAAAAAAATTAAATGTTAATATTTAACTGTTAATTTCAAGTTGATATTTTAAGATTTTTTTTGAGTCTACATCCCATTATTTTTGGAAAATGGCTAAAACAAAATATAAAATCTGTTTTCTCAGAGTCCCTACAGAAAGCTATTTGTCTTGAATAGCAATTTGCTACTATTTTATTACCATAATTTAAAACAAGTAGTTCTTGTTCTACTTTTTTAACATAGAACAAGAACAAGTACTTCTATTCTATTGCCACAAAGTACTAAATGATATTACTAAAATAAACTTTATTACCATAAACCTAGAAAATAAAGTTTTCCCTCAAAACCATGATTTCCAAATGCTGAATGAATTTCTGAAGTATGAAGCAATTCTTTTTACCAGTTTTTTCTATTTATTTCCTACACACACATCTTGTAAAAGTTTTACTACTTACTAATTATCTGAAAATTAATTAAAATATAAAACTCAACTTACCAAACATATAAATGCATAAACATATACATATATTTATAGTAATTTGGTTTGGCATAATTAACAGCCATAAGCATTAGATATTTCTTCATTCTATGATTCCACAATATGCTTTAACCCAGAATATAGGCCATATTAATTTTTGCTTTGTAATTTTGAAAGAAAATTATTAACAAACTTCTTACCAGATCGTACCCAGCACATCAAACACAGAAAAATATATACTCTCATTTGGAATCCGAAAAAGTAAAGAAGTACTCAAATTCACAAAACAGAAAGTCTGTAATTCATTAAGCTTTCTCTTTGATAGAACTGTCACAGTCTAGCAGGTTATGTTACACTGTAAAAGTGACTTTTGCTCCTCCCTCTTTTTTTCTAAAAGATGAGGTGATTTGTTTTCTCTTGATTTATGGTTGTGAGAAAGATCTTCAAGTCAAAAACTCTATATGTCACAAAGTTCCAGCTACACAAGTTGAATTTAAGGGAATGAAGAAGCTAATTATGTTTTTATTTATTTGTTTTAACCTCAAGGCTTCAGAAGTGATCTAGACGAACATGTCTGTGGAAATCTTATGAAAAATGTGTTGTTAGAAAATGCTAGAAATGGAAAGAGCAAAAAAAAAGTGTGCTTTACACTCATGTTGATTACAAAATAAGTCATCTTTATGTGCCACAATCAATATTGAAATTCATACCCATGAAGCTGTCAAGTGTAACTACAGACTTTTCATGTTTATGTAATTTAAATCCAAAACACAGAGGCTATTTTAAAATTTGAAATTCTAGTGCATCTCTTGATACACTACAATTCTTTTTTGTTTCTATATGACAACCATTTACAAATATTATGTTTCACTTTTACATGTTTAGTTTTTCTCTTATTTTTTCTCCCAGCAATGGACTTTATTGAACAATCCAAAAAGTTTTGTTCTGCGTATATGCACAAATTCAAAAATAAAATAAGTTACTGTAAAGTTTCAAAAAAATAGTAGGAACAGAAGAGATTAGTTTACATAATAGATGAGCAAAAACTAATTTTGCAGTCTGAAGATATGTTTCAGAAGTCCAACAACAAAAAACATTCATTTAAAAATCATGAAAATTTAATTGCTGACAAGACTTTATTGTTACCCTAACCTGTTTCAGCTCTTCTAATCTCTGAGAAGCTTCATTTCTAAAGGATGCTGCCATTAAAAGTTTTTGGTGACCACTAACTACTCTGGATCCTTCTCTCATAAAGACCTAAATTAACCACATCATTTCAGAAGATGAAAATAAAGACCACTTAAGTGTGTTCCATGCAAAAAATACCATGCCCAAGTATGTACTTAGTAAGTGAAATGGGAAATCATTCCTATTTAACAAATATTTTCCCTTTGTACTTTCCAGGTAATACTATAATATGATTTGTATACGTTATTTTCATCTTTATTTTTCTAAGGAATTCATAAAAACTTGAGATTTCAGATAATATAATACCTATCAGAGTTGAAAAATACTAAATTACATTTCTTCATTATCATATATTTTACTTACTTTCAATATGAGAAAGTTGGGTTTATTAATTCCTATTGCATTAAATAACAATATGACAAAATACATAAAATACCAATAGGTTAGTAAGCTTACATAAATATATAATGTTGATAGTAACACAAGAGTGATGATTATATTGCTAATAATGGTGATCATAATGATATTGATAACTAGAGAGATAAGATTAATTGATGTCTTCATCAAACATTGCTTATGAGCACTTTAAAGGTGACTATAACAGTTGGATATGTTTATTGAAAAGGGGAGATAATTTGATCAAACATACTTGGAATAACCTCTTATCTAATTTACACTGTGCCAAAAATGCTTATTAACCTTGCCCTTTCACTCAGCAGTTAAACATCTGACAGAAACAGAATTTTCTACAGAAATCAAACTTCTTTGCATGTGATAAACGTCCACATGTACACAAGTACATTACAATTATATATTTTATATATATATATATATAAATGAGAGCTCAGTCTACATACTTGTGAATAAAAATTAACGTAGATGGATAAGTATTGATATTTGTAGAAAATGTAAAAATATAAAAGGGAAAAAGCAAGGTGAAATTGGAAATGTAGAATGGATTTTAAATTGTGTTACATATATGTATACATACATAAATCAAAATCCGGAAGGTTTTACTCCAAAATGATTCTCTACATATGCTTATCAGTAAATATTACTTTCTTATTTCTTACTTTAAAATTTTAAACTATTGCTTTACAATAACCTCATCTGTAATAAATGTTAAAAGGGTTCTAATTAGTTGGGAAAACATGGCTAGAAAAAATCAGAATAAGGTAGAAAGAGGGCTTTAAAACTGAAGACTAAAAAAACAAAAAAACTGAGGACCTACAGATGTGGTGTTGTACACTGTAATTCCAGCACTCTAGCTGGCTGAAGCAGGACGAATGGAAGTTTGATCTCAATTTGAGTAAATTAGTGACTTAGCAAGACCTGTCTCAAAAGGGAAAAAATAAATGTAGTTTTCCATCCAGTTGATCTATTGCCCACTTGCATATGCCCCAGTAAATGCTGAGTTAATTATTTTTAATTATTTCTGGATTAGTATGCATGCACTCAAGATGATTTAGGAAATATAATACATTTACATTAGAAAACGATCTACTGAGGTCAATTCTGAACAAACAGCTAAATCCATCTGCTGAATTTGAGTTTATAGCATTGAACAAGAATTCTAGAATTGCAAACAACATAAATTTGTGTAGAGACAAAATAGAAGAGGATGTAATAATACAAAAATCATGCACATTTTTAGATAAAGAATGATGCAAATTTCTGTGTCACAATATAACATGATCATTAACTACTTGAAAATACACACTTACAACATGCAGGATCCTATATAAACCATTATTTTTTTTTTTACAATGAAATCTAAAGATACAGCTCCCAGACAGGCAGTGCCTGAGGGAGGGTTAAAGAGGAAATACGTTGACATGAATAGGACTTAGGAAATAAATAAATACAAACATATCAAGACTTCAGAACACAAAAAAGGCTTCCTCTTACTCCTTTGGACAACATATAGTGTTTTTTTTTTTACACTGCACTAGATTCCGTAGCTTCCTCATATCTTACAAACATGATAGAAGCAAAAGAGAAAAAAGGAAACAGGATTTAAAGACTAATGAATATCATGTAAAGATAACTGCTAATGTTACTGATATTTATATTACAGTTGTAAGAACTTTGTTTCTACAACAATCCAGATTTTTACACTTACTTTTGTTTTACTAAGACTTAAAAGCTTGCCTAACAGGAAGCACTCAGATAAACTTATTATGTTCTTTTAATTATTAGTTCAGTCCATTCCTTGAGAAACATAATCTGAATTTAATAGAACAGTGCTTTGTTCAAAGCCATAAACAAGTAACACCAATGTTAAGTGAAATTTATAATTTCCTAAAATATGCTTTTCTTGAGAAAACACGATTTTTTGATTTATCAACCAAGTAAAAACACGTATTTTCACTACACACACACACACACACTCATACACAAAGAAAACACGCTTCCACTGGAGCAAACCAAAGGCCAAGCCCTGTCTCCATTGCTCGTGTCATATTTACAAGGTGTTTTCAGGGTCCTGTGTGGAAATTTTCCAAAGCTTCCTTATTACAGGATGTTTCTCAAGTTCACGGGAACCCACCTAAAATTTCTGGTGTCATTTTCAAGGACTTCTCCTGGGAGCACTTTCTGACTAAGGAAGCCATCATTTCAGGGCTCCACCTTAACGCGACCGCTTCACCATCACCTTCAATTCAGCCAGGGGCGGATCCGCGGTACGGTGGGAGGTTCCCGTGGGCACCGGCAGGCGTGGCCCCGAGGCCCCGCCCCCGCACGTTCGGCGCTGGTCCCGCCCCCTCCCCGGGCCGCGCAGTAAAGTGGGCCGAGGAGGCGGGGTTTTGGGGCCTCGTTCATCCTGGCCCCTGACGGAGGGATGTTCCCCGCTCAGGAGGAGGCCGACAGGACGGTGTTTGTGGGGAACTTAGAGGCCCGAGTGCGTGAGGAGATTCTTTACGAGCTGTTCCTTCAGGTACCGTCGCGGGGAAGGGCGGCGGGGGGCGCCGCGCACCGCACCTGGACCCGGAGCCCGCCCCTCCCGCCGTCCGGACCCAGGTGGAGTTTAGCTCCTCCCGGGGCGATCAGTCTGGGGCGCGGCTGGGTTGCAGCGGCCGTCAGGACGCCCCACCCTCGCCTGGAGTCTGGGCGCGCGCGAGGGCGGTTCTCCCTCCGCCCCGCCCCGCCCCGCCCGAGTCCGGGCTCCCCGGGGGCTGCCGGCGCGAAGTCCGGAGCGGAGCAGAAGGAGCTCTGCCCCGTCTTTCGGGGGTGAGCGCCCTGTGTCTCACGACCTGCCGGGCTGGGGGCGTCCTTGTTAATGTCTCTCCGGTACCGGAGACACTCCTGGTCCCCTAAGCCCTTTCGTTCGGAGAGCAGAAAACGAGATTTGCGAGGATGAGGCAGCTCCTTTACCCTGACTCGATCAATCGATTGCCTGGCCAAGGCCTTCTAGTTCGTTCCTAAAGGACCTTCGAAAACTTTCTGAGGCCTGGTAGCTCCAGGACCGAGTGGGCTGAGTCCTTTTTGTAACGCTCACCTGTTGTACACACCTAGGTCTCGCTTGTCACTTGTCAAAGCAGTTCTTTATTCAACCACAGTCACCATTTAGCGATCCAAAATTACAGAGCAAACAGGACCTAAGGGTAGGTAAGCACACAGTTTTTTAAGACAAGCCCCTTGTACCATTTTTAAAGGGATGCTTAATATTAATTGGCATCATTTAGCTCAGTCTGTAAAACAGGAGCACAATGGGTCAGTAATGAATTCCTCGGTGCCTCAGTTCCTTCAGATGTCAAGTGGGAATAATAATACTGTCCTCAGTATAATGTGATTGTGAAGAATAAATGAACTAATGTAGACAAAATAGAGCCACACACGCCAATTAACAAAATGCTGCTACTACAGATAGAACTGTTACTATCAGTAGTAATTCACAGTGTGGGGTGGGTAAGGATGTGGGTAAAAATGAGAATTAACTCGTTTCATATACTAGTACAAATTCCCCAGTGTTAAGTGTGATTATGAGCTGTATATAAAATGTACCAATAAAGAATTCAATTAAAAAAAAACAATTCAAGGTCAAAAGAGTGACTTTCACCTATCAGAATAAGGCAATAAGGGGACATTATTAAGCTAAATTTCCAGTATATGTATGAGTACTAGAGTGATTTTAATTTGTATTTGGAAAGATCTACTTTCATCCTTAAAGTATCCCACAATTGTAGATAATAACACACATTTTGGTGGAGTTTGCCCCAGGAACAGTGTCCTTTCCTAGACCTCCCCCCAAATGATTAATTTTAATATTTTTATTTTTATCCTTATAAATTTACACTTAAATTTAGGCTTTAAAAAATAAACGTATTCTTGGCTTTTGTTTAGCTAATATTATTGCACTCTTAGAATGAAAGAGAGCATATATAAACTTACAGTTGTGTTCTTCCAGGTTTGTTTTGTGCTGAGCCTCAGAACAGGAGAGAGGGTGGAAATGGCGATGGAGTAGCAATAATTCATACGTATACGTGATTTCTAGTCAGAAACAATGGAATTTATAACTGGATCCACATGACAATATATATCATCTTTTTTATGATTTCCTTTTCCCACCTAAACAAGATGTAAATCTTACTTAATAGATTAGGCACTAAGTATGTTTTTTGTTTGTTTGTTTGTTTGTTTTGCCTGGGGAAGTTCAGTATCTTTTATTTCAGTCTTTGTACTGCTTTGGTGTCTTTCTGAGGATAACCAGCATTGAATTTGTGGCTGCATTTTGAGTTAAACAGAGATGATAAAATTGAGGGTGAATAACATGGAATCATATTATAAGTATAAATGGAAATATCAAACTGAAAGATGTTACTTTGTACAAAAATATGGGCTAATAATTATACTTTTAAGAACACAGCCATTATGCATAGAGACAAAGTAATTAAGGTTTACATGCTTTGAAAATTGATCTGTGAAGCCTAGGAAAGACATAGTAGTTCTTTTTTTAAATTCATGGAACTATTACCTAGAATTTCCTTTTTGGTAAACATTTCTTTGATAAGCCAAAAAGTATAATGAGGAATTATGATGTTTATTATTAGGAAGATGGAAACAGATTGTTTTCTAGTCATCATAGTTGAATTTACTTGATTTTTCTGAGTGAGCAAAATCTTTAGATTTATGACAAAATAATTTTTAAGTTTCTTACAGGCTGGACCCCTAACCAAAGTGACCATATGCAAGGATAGAGAAGGAAAGCCAAAGTCCTTTGGATTTGTCTGCTTTAAGCACCCTGAATCGGTGTCTTATGCTATAGCTTTGCTGAATGGAATTCGTTTATATGGAAGGCCAATTAACGTCCAGTATCGATTTGGTAGGTTTGCTCACTGATAAATCTTTATACTGTATTTGATGGTTGCTACTTTCAGTGGTGTACACATTTTATTTTCTGTATAGTATAAGACAATAAAAAGTGTTTCTGTGGTTCCTGTTAAATTTTCTTAGAACATATGTCTAATTTATAAAATTACACTTAAAATCAATTATAATTTAAGTATAAAATGTTATTTAATTAGTGTTGCCAAAACTATAGTATCTCTTTTATATTAAAATTTAAAATGTTCTTTTTTAGGATCAGCTAAAAATTAGTTATGATTATTGCTATAACTTACAGATTGAATAAATCTGTATGAATTGATTACCTATAACCCTCACTTGTATATAACAAGGCTGTTTTTGATCTTCTTGCATGCTAATATATGGTGACAAATACCTATGGTTGGAAGATACTGGACACGTTTTTTTCCTTCTAGGGAAGCTGTCATATACTTATACCCAGACACTGAGTGTAAGCCCCTGTGAGAGCAAAGTGCCTATACATAGCTGTGCAGTGACCCATATTTACGGTGAAGGGAAGTTTCCTGACATGAATTCCTCAAATGCATTGTCCTTGTCCTTCATCCAAATCAGGACAAGTCAGTAGATAGCTAGAGAATGTTCCAAGTTACTCTAGCCCTAATGAGTGTCAAAGAACTGAGGGAGCCCATCAGGGAATTATTATTGCATTTAGGATGCTTCCCACAAGTAGCCCAGGCTTATTGATGTATCACTTCATTGCTCTATTAAAAACAGAAAAAAATAACAAAAATACTATTTTCTTACAAATGAAAAATTATCTTTGAATTTTGAATGCACCATTGCCTCATGCCCTTTTCTCACACAAATTGAGCAGAACATACTATGTTCAGACACATCCTGAGTTAAGTTAAACAGGCTTTCGTGGAGTTTAGAAATCTCACATCTTCTACACTAGTGCCATATAACACTGATTTATTGCCATTTTTAGATTACAGGTGTGTAGAACAAAAAGATAAAATATATCTTATACATGCAATGTCAGTGCAGCTCGTGTATGTGGCCATGGCTTCTGGACAAAGCTTGATTAGAATACATTTCACTTACAATAATACAATCTATAGATGTGACTGGTGAGATAATGTATGTGTGTATGTATCCTGTATGACTAAGAAATGTTAAGTTAGTAGCTTTTCCTGAAAGGTTTTAGGTTGTTTTGTGGTGTAATGTTAGGAACTCAAGTAAGTATCTCATGAAGTCATCAATATTGTATTCTTTTAATAGGGAGTTCTCGCTCTTCTGAACCAGCTAACCAAACTTTTGATAGCTGCTCAAAGATAAATTCACAGAGCTACAGGTAATTAAAAAATACTTCTTATAAAGATAACACAAATAAATGGTTATATGATATATGTTCAAGACAGATAATAAATATTTGCCAAGAGGAGTTTTGTTATATTCAATAATACTGTAAAATCTTACTACTTAAAACAAAATTAAAAAGTTTATTTTCCCCAAAGCTATGCAAAGTGACAGAAAGTGGTTTCATTTAAATTTCAGACTTAACAATTCCAGTAATAAGGGGTAGAGATTTACACATATAGTGCTTGTTCTTTATGGTTTTTGCTTTCCATAAATGTTAAATCATTTTAAGTGTACAAGGTCTTCCTGTGATAGAGTGTAGACACACTATTATCTATGTTTTATATTTCAGTAAATGCAGACATAAAATTAAACCATTTCTCAAGGACACAAAGATAATAAGGTACTAGCCTTGAAAATAACACTGCTAAGATTAAACCATTCCATTATTCATTGTCCTATTTTAGAACTTCTTTTTGGCATTTTTTACAAAGTATTTTACAATTTTATATAAACTGAGAATGTTGAAGTCACAGAAAGTCATGGAACAGAAAGATTCTCAACCTAAATTGAGATATCCAAATTAAACTATTAAATCAATTTAAGGCTTAGTAAGAAGCAAGAACAAAGTCCTTGGAGAGGTTAGCCCACTTAGGATAGGACACAAGTGAGAAGAATAGTGAAGTAACCGAGTTCTGGTCGTGCTGCTGTGCCCAGGCCGTTTGCCCCTGTGTGACGTCAGCCATCCTTGCCTACAGTGTGGGACTGGAGCGGCAGATTAAGCAAGGCTGTTCATCCAGGTGGAAAGTTTCTGAGGCCCAACACTACTTACTCAGTCTCTCAAAGAAGCATGGGAGGAAATGTGCCTAACTACTCAGAGCTTGCTGGGTTCTTCACAAGTTACCCTCAGTTTCAATCTCAGTTTCTTAGGTAGAATGAGGGCAAAAGGAGAAGCCCAACCTTTAGCCCACAGAGAACATGTCAGAGATGGTGTATATCTCCCTTTGGTTTACCTTACAGAATCCTATTTACTGTTCATATTTAAAATATATCATAAATTCTGCCTTGATCTCACAAGCTCCTGCTTATGCTATCTCTAACACAGTTTCATCACTCTCTCATACACTACTAGATTCCATACCATCTATATTAAAGATATATGTGAGTTTCATTCATCATGTTTGTTTTTGTGTTTTCCAGTGCAGTACACAATGTTCTGATGAAAACTAATAACAGGTGAACCTCTCCTATCTTCATTTTATCAACTGTGAAGAATAAGATAGTGGCTTCTTGGGACTTTCAAATCCACAGGCTTATCTTTAGAAGTATTAGACCTCAAATAAAGCACAGTTTGTTCTACTTCTTTTTACTCCCCGACATTTCTACATTGTGAAATCAAAAGTTAAAAATTGTAGGTGGTGAAATCCAATGGCCTGTATCTGAATCCTGCCATTTTGTTAGTGGTATGAACCCACTCAGAAGTTATTTTTCTGTAGGAACCAGCCCATGAGTTTATCCTGACCTGGAGAGTGATGGTGCTTAAAAAACAAAGACACAAAGAAAATGTGGAAGATAGGCCAGGGCCTATCTAGTCCTCTAGCGGAGAAAAAATCCCCACACTGACAGTGATCCTTACTTTTATTAAACTTGCACAAAGAAACAAGCGAGCATTTGATCCAGGACTCAGGGAAACTTTATCAGATTCTCATAGTTTATAGATTTTACTCGAATGTATATTTTCTCTAATTAGACTTTGGTTATAGTTGTTTCTGTCCTTGAAACTTGACACTGGCATGTTAGCCAACACCCTAAGGTAGCAGACAGCTTGTTCTCCCATCCCCTTTTCTGTGTCACAAGGAGAGTTCAAGCCAGTCCTTTATCTCATACCTGGATTCCCACATTTTACCATTCTGTAGCCTACCTCTAAACAGAAAATAATAGCTAGAAAAGTTATTGTTGTTGAGAGTAGAACTTTATAATAAATGCAAGTACATAAAGAACTAACATATAACCAAAAAAGGTAGAATTTATTACTGTGGTAGGGAAACAGTATAGATTTATGGAGCCAACTGTATACTGTTTATGGCATAATATAATCCCCTCTTTTTTAGTTCCAAAGGACAGATACCTCAGTTTTATCCAGTGTGAAGGAACAAGAATTAATAGGATTTTGGGAGGGAAAAAAGACTTAATGGACACTAGAAGACTTCAGGAAAACCCTTGCAGCCTCTACTTACATTTGACACAGAGTTTCTAAATAAACACAAATTATAGATAGAAGATCAAAATTATATGTATATCCCATGACACTGCATTTCATTAGTAGTACTTTATTTTTGTAGTTGTGATATTATAAAGGAAACATAAGAATAGATTATGCCTACCAAGTTTTGTACAAAGAAAAATGGTATCTATTTAATCTCTTGATCCTTCTTAAGTCATTCTTATCAATTAATTTTTTTGTTTCTTATTGCCTCCCATACCTCTTTTTTCTTTTTTCTTTTTTTTTTTTTTTTTTTTTTTTTTTTTTTTTTTTTTTTTTTTTTTTTTTTTTTTTTTTTTGAGATAGGGTCTCACTTTGTAGTTCAGGCTGGCACTCAGCTCACTATGTAGCCCAGGCAAGCCTGGAACTCAGCAATCTTCTTGCCTCTGCCTCCCGAGTGTTGGGAGTACAGGCGTGAGCCACCACGTCCTGCACTGTGGTATGTGGTATTAATGGCTGGTGGGTGTGAGTCTCCACGCTCAGCACTGTATGTGGTTACTGGGATCTAACTCAAGGCATTGCACTTGGGAGGCAGGCATTGGAACCACTGAGCTAAATCTCCAGCCCAATACCTCTTCTTAAAGAATAGTTCCTGTACCTATTTACCAAGATTGGTAACATAATTCATAAGCAGGATGCTTAGACAGCAGTTTATGTCCTCACAGTTTTGGATGCTAGATGCCCAAAAACAAGCTAGCAGTGGGATGGGAATCTTCTGTAAGCTATGAGGAAGAATCTGTCCATAGCTTCTATCTGTTTGATGGCAGTCTTTGACATTCCTGGGAAATGTTTGCTACTCACTGGGTTACAGAAGCGTTACCCAGATTCCTCCCTTTATCCTCATGTGGTGGTGTTCTCCTTGTGTGCACCAGTCTCTGGGTCTTCCCTTTATGGAAGACAGCCATATTGACTTATGGGCCCATTGCCATGAATCCAGAGGTCATTTGTCAGTGTATTGTGGTTCCTAATTTACATATGATTCCTCTATGAAGACAACTGTATCCTGAGATACATGCAGGAGATATCATGCTTTTAGAGAACCACAGCTATTTTTCATAATGGTACTAATCTCACCACCTATGCCATAGAGTCAGTCTTCCTCGCTCTCAAACCTCCCTCATCTTACACATCCTTTCTTTGCAGACACTTCCCCATACATGTTACAGTCTCCCTGAACCTTGTTTCCTTGACCAGCCTGTGGTGCATTTCTCCTTTTTACTGTCCAGTGTTTTGTCTTCCTATTCACTTCTCAGTCCTGTTGTTATAGGAAAGATGCTTTAAAAAGGAAACAGCTTAATCGCCTTCATGTGTTTCCAGTACTCCTCTGTAACAGCTGTTATCTTTCTAGTTCTTTTCTTAATACAGTTAACTCTTCCTCTGGCTTCTCTGGCGCCACTCCTAATATTTATGAGCAAGATATCTCCTTGTCCCTCTGACTACATCCTGTCATTCTCCTTACCCTGTCATTGTCTACCTGCTTGTACTGATTTTATCCTTCCCTACAGTATGCTTCCTATCCTAAGGCAGAGTAATACTGTTAAAGCCTAGGGAACAAATTGCCCAGCTTTTGTGTCAAGGAGAGCCACAGAGCCTGCAGAGATGACTGTTTACTCGGTTACTGGAGCAACCTTAGTGGCCACAGTCAGGGAACTCCAGCTCCTTGCTTGTGGAATAAAATGCCTGATACCCCCAGCACTCCCATAAATTATTAGAGTATCTACAGAATTGAGCCAGTATCCCTAATATCTCCATAAAAGCCAATACAACACATTTAAGTGAAGTCTGAGACAATATAGTTTTTAAATTAGAAATGTTTAATGATCTTACTTAATCTTTAGGAGGCATCAGTAAGTGTATTCACCCCCCACTAGTCTGTTTAGGAAAGAGCCTAATTTGTATAATTAAATAATAAAGATACCTTTAAAAAATAAAAATTTCTAAATTTTAAAACTTTATATCTTTAGAAAATTGATGTATATTATTAGTGATTACTAATAATTTGCTTTTGTTCTGTCAATATTTAAGTGCATCTGTTTTTCTACAAATATAACTATGACTAACATTTTCCTATCAGAAAGCTGAATGTATTGAGAATGTATGGGAAATTAATATATTGATACATCACTACCTTGTGTATCAGTGTAGCAACTGATGTACTGATACATGTATTTAAGGTAAAAACTAAACTAAATGCTACCAAAGAAATTCATTCTTCTTCTCTAATTGTGGAAAACTGTCATATTTTTAGACAAAAGAACATTTGTTTCTAAACATTTTTGACTTATTTTATTTATTGGTGTGTTATGTATACACATCACAATTATGCTCAACATTGAGAACTTGTACCAGTATATGACATGACTTAATTCTCATTTTTCCCCTTCCCCTACACACTCTACAACCCCCCACCACTATATGCACAAGCTTTGTTTCCTTTTATTACCATAAATTTTTCCTTTCTCCTCATTATTTATGCCTAAAACCCATTTCCCTAGAATGCATGATAAATGTTGTGACATGCTAAATGTTTCTAAACATTTTGAGATTGTTTCCTTCTTGTTTTATTTTTCCAAAGGAATGAAGAAATGGCAGGCAGATCTTCCTTCCCCATGCAGATTTTTCCAGTTAATAATGCTCCTTTACCTCCAGAGTACTTTTGCTTTCAGAAGATGGTAAGTTTGATGTTCCTTCAGTTCAGTGTGTAATACAATAGAAAGTATAGAGAATGTGAAAAATGGGTCATCATAAATCCTCTAACCCCTCTATAAACAGTCAATGTGTAAACAGAAAAAAGATGAGTGGTATGATGCTACAGGTATCCCAGTGAAATTTGTATATTATGTTCTCATTTAAATTAATATTTTAAAAGATATTTTCAGAATTCAACAATTTCACTTAGCATAAACAGAAAATTTTATTTAATCTCATCAATCACAAATAGTTGGCTTTAGACATGGATAATTTCTACATAAATTTCTCTTTATCTAAATGCAAAACTACCATGAAGGTTGCTAAGTAGTAAACTATATTATTTCCAAGGGCTCTCAAATTTAAATGTAGCTTAGAAATCTTTATTATGATCTTTATTGTTAGGAGGAAACCAGCTTTTTCCTTTGAAGTTCTCATTACATCGACAAGAAAATTCATGTTCAGAGATACAAAAAGCAAGAGATTATAAAACATTTTAGTGATAGATGTGGAATTAACAGGTCTGATTCAGAGAGTGACATATACATGTATACATATATGATTTTTCAAATATCTAGTTGGTAAGCAGACAGGAGTTGTTCTGTAAAATAATGTTTTAACTTTTGGAATAACTGCTTTAAAGTATAGTAAAGTATAAATAAACAATCAAGTAAAATAGTCATTTTCTTCTTTTTTTATTGAATTCTGTATTGGTACATTTTATAGACAGCTCACAATCCCACTCAGCATTTGGGAATTTGTACGAGTATATGACATGAGTTAATTCTCATTTTTACCCATATCCCTACCCACCTCACAACCCCCCACCCCTATGTACATGTGCTTTCTTTTACTTTTCAAATCATATTTATTCTTTCCCCTCATTAATTTCCCCTACCACATTCCCTTTGAGTGTTTCCTGTTTCACAAAAATCTATCATAAATTCTGGAACTCATTTACATCTACAGGTTCTCATACCAGAGAAAAGATATCATATTTACATAGTTGTGATCTATTTATTTTACTTATTAGTGCATTCTCAAGGTGTGTCCATTTGCACATAAATGAGTGAAACTTGTTCTTTATGGCAGAGTAATACTCCATTTTATTTTTTAAAAAAACACTTCTTTATCCACTCTCCAGTTGATGGGCATCGGGGTTGTTTCCCACATTGGGCTATCACAAACTGAGCTACTATGGACATGGTGCACATATGTCTTTACGATATGATTCTTTTAATTCCTTCAACTGTATTCCTAGCAGGAGAGTCATTTTCTTCTTTGAGCACTTTTATCTTTTGGCAGTTTGGGGTGAGTGGGGAAACAAGATTTGTTTCATATTTAATCTTTTGAGTAATATTTGAACAATCTATTTAGAAAGGAAGTGTATTCCTACCTTTGGTAACTATTATGTAAATATACACCTAGGCGGGCCGGAGGGTTAGCTCAGTGGTTCCGGCGCCTGCCTCGCAAGCGCAAGCACCTGAGTTCGATTGATCCCCAGTAACCACATAGACTGCTGGGCGTGGAGACACGCCCACCAACAATCAACACCGCATACCGCAATGCTGGACGTGGTAGCTCACGCCTGTAATCCCAGCACTCGGGAAGTAGGGACAGGAGGATTGCTGAGTTCGCGGCGGCTTGCCTGGGCACCATAGTGAGCTCAGGGCCAACCTGAACTACAACGTGAGACCCTGTCTCAAAAAGAAAAAATATATATATACACCTAGGAAGCTTTTCATTTGATTTAAATTTTAACTGAATTTTACAGTTTCAGTTAAATTTAAAATTTAACTTAAATCAGTTATTGCAAATTTTTATGTATATTTGAAACAACTTGGTCCAGTATTTTTTCAGTTGTAAATTTTATGTAATTAAATTCTGATCAGATAATTTCAAAAAACTTTTAGCATCCAAATTGAGATATGCTATAATCATAAAAATTAGATCATGGGCCGGAGATTTAGCTCAGTGTTCTGGTGCCTGCCTCACAAGTGCAAGATCCTGAGTTCAATTGGGTAACCACATACAGTGCTGGGCATGGTGACTCATGCCCACCAGCCATCAATACCACATACCACAGTGCGGGATGTGGTGGCTCATGCCTGTAATCCCAGCACTTGGGAGGCAGAGGCAGGAGAATCGCTGAGTTCCAGGTTTGCCTGGGCCACTTAGTGAGCTGAGGGCCAGCCTGAACTACAAAGCGAGAACCTGTCTCAAAAAAAAAAAAAAAAAAAAATTGGATCATATTTTGAAGAACACATATAATGATAAAAGTAAGATATCTTAATAGCTCCTATAATGGTAATATTAAATCAATATTTTGGATATGTCATGAAAAGTAAATTCATTATTATTTACTTTTGTACATGTTTATTCTTTTATATTGTGACTCCTAGAAGCTTAAGACTGTAAATTTGGTATGCATTTTACTTCTCTTGGAAAGTGCATATCTATAAATTATCTGCTAGAATCTTTATGTTAACCATTTATGGACAACCCCCAGAGAACAGTTGCAAGTCAATATTTTTCTTGCATGAAAATAGTTTGGTTTACTGTTAGCTGTTTGAATATTGCATGTGAACTGTCAATCTTTTAGGTAGATGAATGTTTTTTTCTCACAGCAGCGGCATGCACATAACCCAGGGATGCAGCTTCCTTGCTATGAGACGACAGCCCTGCTTCCCAATAATGCATCTGGGCCTTCTGCACTCAATCATGTTCCCGAGCCAGAGGCTGGGCCCAGCTCTTATGAGTGGGCCCGTCATCAGCCAAGTGACTCTGACCATTATCAGATGAATAAAAGGAAGAGACAAAAGCAAACCAGCGATAGTGACAGTAGCACAGAAAACAACAGAGGAAATGAATACAACCAAAAATTCCGAAAATACAAGAAAAAGAAAAGATATTAATATCATCAGATGAAATTTGTCTATACTGGTCTTAATTTTCTTTTTAAAAAATCTGTATTTTACCATATGACAAATTTCTTCATTATCTTGTCTTCTTTGAAAAGTGTAACACTGATTTATCCCTTTTGCTATTTAATTTTAACTTTGAATAACAAGAGGTTTTTAAATATAATTTAATCGCCTACTTTTGTACTTGTCATGCAATTTTTGACCAGTTGTGGATATGCAGTGTACTTTGTTATTTTATTTTAGTGCTGTTGATGAACCTTACTAAGTTATTAATTAAAAATCACCTACTGAACACTACAGATTAGGCACCATGCTCTCCCTAGGTTGTCATTGTAGCCATCTACTTCAAATAAGCTGGAACAGAAGTGGAGCAGTGGATTTGCTGAAAAAACTGATACAAATATTTAAAGTTGCATGTTGTGCCTGACGTATATGTAATAAGCCAGCTTTAGTTCCTTTTGTAAATAATATTTTATTTTTTATTTCTAATATATTATTTCTGAGCCTTACTCTGCTTCAGGTTTATTGTATAGTATAAGAACATATGACAGTGACAGTGATACCAAAGGAAAAATATTATTATGGAATTAGATTTTTGAGTCATTCCCTTTTTGTATTATTTAAATCATACAAATTTTATTAATTTAATTTTATTAAATTTTATTAATTTTTATCATGAAAATTAGATAGTTATGTTAATATTTATTATCCACCTCTTTTGCCAGGGTAGTTTGAGAGGACATATTTAATGTATTTAAATCATGATAATGTTCAAGTAAATAAAATGATTAGTATACTATATATATCAGAATTCCCATTTTGGGTTCATTTATTTTAGAAGTAAACAGGTTACATGTAAAATAAATTGTTTATTTACACATTCTTATTATTTTATAGCTCATCATAAATTGGAATAGTGAAAAGCACATACTTATTAAAATTAATTGAAAGAATTATACAATTCCACTGGGAGTTAACCAATGAATTCATTAAGAAAAGCCATGTTTGATTTTTTTTCATACTACAGCACTTTATAAGCACTTAGTATTTAAAAGAATAAAGATATATTTTAACCAAAGTAGTAACTACATTTAACTCTTGCTTATACATATGTGGTACAGTGAGGTCTTAAAATGTGAATATTAGTCTGTTTCCATCCAATCAATATAAAAACTAGGTTCTGCTCTATATAACTTTATCTTCTACTTGAATATTCAAATGAGATATTTTTCTTTATAAATTCACATTTTTGCACTTTAGAATCATGCTGAAAAGATGTAAGCCCATGTTAAAGGAAAATAGCATTTCTTTAAAAACATAAATTTCACCTTCATTTCAGTGTTTTCTTTAATTCTATAAATACACCTTAAATTATTTCATTATAGTTATTATTATAGGACATACATATATAAGGATGTTTTTTAACAACTAAAAATGGTATATGTTTAAGAAAGGTATCTTGAAAAACCATGAAATAAATTAAAATATTGGAATGACAAAAATTATTGTAACTGCTCATATTACAAACAGGAAATTATTTTAAGATCCACTTTAATAAGTCAGCCAACTAGAACCAAACAGAGAGCTAGGAAATTCAACTTTATCTTCTATCTTTTATTCTTAAAAAATATAAAATATCCCTTAAATGTTTAATATTTTCCATCACCCTATAAAATTTTACATTGTTAACTTTTCCAGTGCTACACATTTTAAGAATTATTTTTTTCCTGGGAGTGATTATTTTCTAATTTTAATCTTACATTCTTAAAAAAATCTGTTTATTTTTAAGCACCTATATATGGTCTTCAAATTCTTAAAAATCTGAAAACAAAATTTTATATTTTGCATATTCTCATATTTACTAGTTTATTTTTTATAAATGAGTTTCCATAGTGCATCAAACAGGAATCTAACAAGTGAAAAATCACCTAGTTTTTTATTTAGATAGATTTGAATACAGGCACATCCTTGAAATCTATTGAAATGGCCCATACATTAAGCTGTGGTTTCACATGTATAGCTGTTTAAACAAGGTGTCACCTGTGAAAGTTCTACACTGGAGTTTCATTATGATCATTACTGCAAATGATTATAAGCAAGAACTAATTCATTGTAATGTGATCATTATAAAATTCAATAAATTATGTTTTGCTTATGTTCTTGAAGTTTAATGAAAGAAAAGTTAAAGGTTATTATGCTTTCTTTAGCACTTTTCAGGGGCAAAAATATTGTGCACCGACACAGTCCACCTCTTCCTTGTATGGTTAAATACTAATAAATGAATGGGAGACACTGAGAAGTAAGAACTCTCTCTTACCAGCGCTTGCCACATTGTATGCCAAGAATTTTTCTCACCTGTTTACTACTCACTTGAATGTGTTACTGAAAACTTAACAATTTTATTCTGTAGAAACTAAGCGTTCATACAACAAACCCAGCCAACCTCCCATGCCTTCTCCTACTGCCAACCAAAAGTGACAGGGTTGTCACCTGAGCAAAATTAGGCCCATTCTTCGGATTCTGCTGGAATACACAAAAGGAAAAGAGAATGAGTGGGTGTATTTATAAACTCTAAATTTGTGAACCACATTTTTTATCTTGTGGATTAGTAAAATAGATGATATCCTTCACAAACTAGATTAACCCGGATATATAGAGAAGGCAGAAACAATACAAAGAAAGCACCTGAAATTTTCCTAAGAATCAAGGATTCTCCTAAAGACTCCAATGTTTAACATTAAATTCCCTCTCTTTGGTTAAGTCTTTGGTTTAGGCCATAAATCATATTTACATCCCTAAATCCAAAGATTTTGTAAAGATCAAAAGTCCACCCAGTAGTGTCCTCCTGGGAGTTGTCTCTTCTAATCCATTTATAGGATAAGGTCACTTTACATATTTTGTTTCAGTTATCTCTTCAGAAAGCTAACAGCAATTCACATTTCTTCCAACTTACAGGAATTAGCTGATCTTTCAACAAATTTAACCTTGCTAAGTTTTTGTTTAGTTTATTTATGTACAGAGAAATGAACCCAGGAGCCTCTACCATCTCTTTTTAACTTTAATTTTGATAGAAAATCTACTAAATTGCCCAGGCTGACCTCACACTTGGACCCCCCTGTCTCAGTCTTCGAAAGAGCTGAAGTAATAGGCCTGTACCACCATGTCAGGCTCTTCTCTTAAGCCTGCATTTTTATTTTAATCAGATTTTTGAGAAAACAGATAAAACTGGCTTCAATATGTCAAGTTTTAAAAGTTCTGCTTATTGCCTTTAAAAATCCTTTCCTCTTAAGAAAACTCTTTTCTATGTAGGTTTCAAAGAACCTTTTTCTTTACAAAACTACATGATTATTTCCAGGTTTTTCTCTCACATTTTGTTTCCTATTTAACAAATATGAAAATCTATATAGAATTAACATTGTTTGATATGTTAAGGATATATCTTCATTTGTTATCCTAATTCTGATTTAGTATGATTCCTCTAACAAAAGAAAATCTTGCTTGTGTAGCAGGACTTTTTATTACATTTCTCTGTATTATGTGACCTTCAAACAATACTACATGGTTCCAGTTACTTCAGCTACACAATATAATGTACTATTGCCACAGGCTTATACATCTTCATAAAACATTTACACTAATACAATTTATTGCAATTAAACTTTGTTTTTCTTGTTTTTTTTATTAATTTCACAACCACTTATCAATAATTTTAATTGAATTCTTTATTGGTAGAATTTATATGCATCTCACAATCACACATAACACTGGGGAATTTGTACCAATATATGACACAGTCAATTCTCATTTTTGCCCATATCCCCACCCACCCACACCTCCCCACCCCCTGTATACATGATTTAAAGAGCAGCCTGTCAAAATCATCACTTTGAAGTGTCAATTTGCTTTGGATTTCTTTTCCATCTTTTCTAATGTAAATTAACATATTTATGGATTTGTTTGAAGTACTGACAATTTACTTTTAAATATGTATGAAAAGGCTGCCCTCTTGTGACAATTATATTTATACTTTTATCAACCATATTGGTTTAATCCCCCTTTTATTCAAGATGAAATAGATAAAACAGAATCAATAGTTATAAGATTAACATATAGTACTAAAAGCATTAACGAGAGATACTGAACAACATAAATACCTCACTTTTGTTTAATCTTCTCTCATTTTTGTTTAACTTCTAGTTCCAATAGCAGAAATTTATTTTCCTGCAAATCCTTTCCTAATTACAAAGTATGTGTCAATACTCTTTCTGGTGGTATGGACACATAACCTTTAAAGCAGAATTAAACATCTCAGAGTTCTTGTATATCTATATTAGAGAAATGGTAATATCATTTATCGTGGAAACAGCATCTTTGATTGGCCTTATGCTATCCAGAAACCAGAAGAAGGTTGCTCTGTGACTCATATAACATGTCCTGCAGTTCAAGAGTGGACATACTGAGACTCTGGAGACAGTGATGGGAGAGTTACTGCAGATGGACAGACACAACACCTCGTGTTTACAGGGAACATGTGTATGAAAATCATAAACGGTATGTTATTAGGCAACACAGAGGTGATTTATCAGTTCTCTCCAGGCTACTAGATGAGTGTGGACACCAGGACCACAAACAATAGCTTCTGCTGAAAGATTCTACCAAGAATCTCAGCAAAACCAAGTATAGATGCAGGGAATGTTTGTACCTCTTCATGGGCAGAAAGTCTGTGCCCCTAAAATATTTATGTTTTGAACTCTGATGTCCAAATGTGATGGTATTTGTAGATATGTGGGTCATAAAGGTGAAGCTGTCTTGGGATCAGTGTCACTTGTTTGTTTCCTTTCTACCATGCACATTGTTAATTAATTTGCCTTGTGCTGTCAGACTCACAGGAGACTACAACTTAACTGTAGAGGTTGTAATTATGTAGCCTTCCCCTCTTCCTTACAATTTGTAGGTTCAGGTTATTGGCATCGAGCAGCAGCAAAGGCCAGAGCATTTTACAGTCCCCAGGTCCCTTATTCAGCTTTTCTCAGTCCTGAACTGGGCCTGTATATAATTCTGTACTGAAATCAGCAGCTGCTTGTGCATGTCTCCAGTACCATTATGACTGACTATGTGGGAAAGTATATATGGGTTCCAGGTTTCTCTAGGTCATTACTTCTCTGACCTATATTTTTTTTTTGTTTCTGACCCTATTAATCAGTAGCAGCCTCAAGCTGACCACCTACCAGATAGAACAGTAGTATCTTGCCACAAAATTCATCAGGCTCCCAAACTGTGTAAGGTCTACCCTATAATAAGGTGTTATTGATAATAATAATTCCTCTTTTTGTGAATGCATCCCACAAGGCTTACAGTCTGGAATGAAGGTGCTATCATAATAAAAACACACTGAAGGAAACACTGACTTTAGGTTTTTAAGAAAAGAGTGGCGGAGACTTAAGAATACTATTGATTAAAGCTGGAAGGGATTTGAGGAGATGGTGAAATTGTGAAAACTGAACAAATTGTTATTGGCAGTGTTGCATAGGACAGCTCCCTGTAGTAATGTGAAAGTTAAAAAGATGTCAAATAAACACTTAGATCTAACTGAAGAAATTTGTAGACAGGATATGGAAAATGCCACAATGTTTATTCTAGCTTCCTATAATTAAATAGCAGGATTGGGAAGAGGGGGGAAAAAATGAGGACTTTTCCACTTGTATACAGATTTTAGGAATTTTTGGGAAATATAAAGGAGACAGATTTGCTGGATTTGAGAAGAAAATTGTTTTGCACCATCCATTTTCACAAAAGGACTCTCCAAGAAAGAAGTACATTCAGCTGATATAAAATCCAGTACAACAAAAAATACCTCATTGTGAAGCTTGCATGTCCATGGTTTCTATAGGTCTCTTCTTTATGACCTTAAAAAAAAATATGTATGCCACCAAGGCTTTATAAAACTGCATGGATGACTGAGCGTGGTGGCTCACACCTGTAATCCCAACATTTGGGAGGCAGAAGCAGGACGTTTGCTGAGTTCAAGGCTTGCCTGGGCTACATAGTGAGCTCAGGGCCAGCCTGAACTACAAAGCAAGACCCTGTCTCAAAAAAAAAAAAAAAATCTCAATGTTGTTTTCATTTGCATCTCTCGAATGACCAGAGATGTTGAGCATTTCTTCATATGTTTCTTGGCTGCTTTGATTTCTGCCTCTGAGAAGTGTCTGTTCATTTCAGTTGCCCATTTTTGAATTGGGTCTTTAAACTTGGGGAGGCTGATCTGTTTGAGTTCTTTATATATTGTCGATAATAGCCCCTTGT
>PVIC010017926.1:0-32182 GCA_004025085.1 Thryonomys swinderianus
CTTGAAAAAAATATCTGCTTTTAAAGTACCATTTTGCTTTTCGAGGTAGTTACTTCACAGGTTGGACATCTACGTGCACATACATGTATATAATTATTTGGTTTGTTCCAGTTTACCTCCTAGGCCACAGGTAGGGGCTAAACCTATGAATTCATCACTGTGTCTCAGTGCCAACTGTGCCTTAGTAATATCTGTTGAATAAGTGAATGATTAGTCAAAGAGTTTCAATGTAATGATGATGGCACAGATTTGCTTTCATCCTATCAGAAGCCTGCTTTTTACTGTTTTCTCTTAAGAAGATTCATTTTACATTTAAATTTTGTGACTTTATAAGAAATTATTAGTGCTGGGGCCAGGGATTTAGCTCAGTGGTTCGTGCTTCTGCCTTGTAATCACAAGGTCCCAAGGTTGATCCCTGGTCCCAAAAAAATAAACAATAGTTAAAAAGAAATCAGTAGTGTTTATCTTTATAAAAATAGTCTATGGATTACCAAATCAGATGGCCAGTGGTTTGCCAGCTTGCAATGTCAATAATTTTAAATAATTAGGGAACTGTCCCCATAAAGCAAAATAAAGGCAAATCCTATCTAATACAAGTATCTAAGGAAACCACTTGAAGCTGAAATACTTTTAAATTTTGCCTGAGAACAAAGGAGTCTTAATTGTTTATGGCTTCAGTTCCACAGTACATAGTTTTAAGGTTTTGCACCTTTGCTTTTCCTGTACTTTCCCCTTGTAAAGATAACCAGTATAGCTGGGATTTAGCTCAAGTGGTACTGCACCTACCTGGGAAGAACAAGAGCCTGAGTTTGATCCCCGGTACCACCAAAAAAAAAAAAAAAAAAGATAAACAGTATAGATGTCAGAGTTAAGTGACTGAACTCTGGTTGATACAGACATCAATAAAGACAGTGGGGAATAGCCAGGCACAGCGACACACATCTGTAATCCAGCACTGAAGGAGGCTGAAGCAGGAGGATTGCAAGTTCAAGTCCCACCTGGACAACTTCAGTGAAAGCTTATCAAAATTAAAAAAAAAATTTTTTAACTGAATAGGGATGTAGCCTAGTGGTCAAGTTTCCCTGGATCTGATCCCTAAGGCCAGCAGAAAAAGGAAAAAAGGTGGAAACATGAGTCTTTAGAAGCAAAGTACATGAACTCATCTGGAGATAACCTTTTCTTCTAGGGGTGTGGAAGTGGCAGTTGCACAGCCAGAGAGGGTGGAAGAAGCTGTTTGACAGCCTTTCAACAGACCAGCATTGTCCAAAGTTCCTCTCCTGTGTCATTCCCCAGTCCCCTCTGCCCTCAAACCATCTTGAAAGTGTCCAGGGCCACATGCATAATAATGGCCAAGTTCTGGTCTCAACTTTCCTTTTCCCTGAACTTTTGTTTCAATGTGGGCTTTCTCTCCCCACCCCCCATATGGACCTAGAGCCTGCTTGTGGGGGTCAGACTCTAATTAGTCTTTGTATGAAGTTGAGTTCACTGTCTCTCCTTTGTCATTAGATTCAAATGGGCTTTGATGTCTGGCTGGAGCTTTGATCCCAGACCCTCAAATGGTGGTTGCCCAAACTCAGACCGCCCTTTCCTTTCCTTCCTCCTATCTGGAGACAGCTTTCCCCATTACATCATTGCGTTTGGCCATAGTAGCCGCAAGGCATCATTTTCTTGCTTTTCTCTTAACAAAATGTGCAGTAGACACTCTTCGCTTTCCTCTTGGACAACAGCGTGCTGCTCACTGCTGGATCAGGAATTTGGAGAATGAGGCTTGGGCTTTGGCCGGGTTGATCTTAGGAACTGTTCTGCCCAAGGGCAAAGCTTGAGACTGTCATCCGAGGACCCTTTCAGATGCCAGGGAAACAATTCGAAGAGCAGCTACACAACTGCAGTGCGGTCCGGCCAAGACTGCTGCCGGCCACATCAGCTTCCTTTGAACTCCACTCCCTCCTCAGCACTGAACTGGCTGTGTTGATAATTGGCTTTTCTGAGAAGACAGAGGCCTGGGGAAAAGCAAAAGAACTAATGTGGGCTGAACAATGCTTGAAAGGAGACAGGAAGAAGCAAGCCCCCAGCATCCACTGTAAAGGAAAGGGAAAGAAAACGGCTGGGAAAGGGAGGTCGCACGTCCCACAGAAGGGAGCACCCAGTGGCTCTCTACTGCCTCCCGAATATCTGCAACTGAACCAGAGTCACGGAGGAGAGAGTGCAGGGGCCTGGGAGGGAGAGCCAGAATATTGGGCTGCTTGGTGAAGGAGAGAATAGGGCTGCCCAACCAGTCACACTTCATCTGATGACATTGGGCGCTTTCCTGGAAAAACAATTAGCGCACTGAGCTTCTTGCTCCTATCTTCATTTGACAGCCGGAGTTTGTTTTAATTGGCATGTGCATGAACAGCATTATTTATTAATGGGTAATGGATGCTTTGGGAAGCATAACCTTTCTTCCTATTTGTGACCATGTCATTGGTGGAGCTATCCGAATACGTTAGTCTTAATATATAAACTTGCTGGTAACACTTTTTCCTGAAGCTGTTAGGTCAAATGGCTCGGCCTGGACTACTAAGCCCCTTCAGTGTCTTTTGGTGGGAAGAGGGGGTGAGAGGGTTTGGCGACACAGCAACTTGTCTGTCTGCTTTCACAACATTTATTATTAGTGTGTAAAAACACATTTCAGTCCCGTCCGTATAAATATAGTTGTCAACGTGTGACATAACCCAGGTCCCAAATAGACTCCACCCAGTCGGAAGGGATCGAATTCAGAACCAGAGCCAAAATCTTGTTGGAAATCAGTAGAATGAAACAACGAAGGACCACAAAGGCGAGTGGGATCTGGCAGGCAGGAAAGTCATTATTTTTCAATGTATTGCTAAAACCAGGGAGCAAAATCAATTCCTATATTATCAAGTAGAACGTGGCACACAGTGCGCACCACGAAGAGGTGACTTGATAGAACTGATTTTGTATGTCGGGAAACCTTGGACATAATTCCATTCTTATATCTAATGCAGAATCTGGTTAATCGTGAATTAAGGTTGGGAGTCTCTTTCGTGTCTGTGGGAGGTGGCCAGGGGTGACTAGGGGTGTGGAGGAGATGCTTGCTTTTGTTTCTGTCTTTTTGGTAAATGCTGGCTTAATTCTATTTGTAGTAGAGATTAGAGGGGCTCTATTAAGTTTAAAAGTTAGCTAAGAAGTATGTTAATGAAAAAACAATTCACAACTAACCCACATTCTGTAGAGTCTTCCTCTAGCAATTATCAGTTGAATGCTACAAGGACCTGCGCTGAGAACGGTGACAGAAGGAAGCCCCTAGTCAGCCCTGCCTTCAGAGGGCTTTCCTCACGGAGCGGGAGGGAGGACTGTCCGCGGGCACCTCCACACACAGACGTGATGTGCTGCCCACCACAAAAGGAGTCCCACGGGAGCTTGTGTCAGGACCGCGAATCCATGTAGCTAACTGGAGTTCAGGGGAATTGAAAATTCCCGGCAGAGGCAAGAGGCCGGGCAAAGGGCTGAGAACCTGGCGTAAGGCAAATCCGGACTTGCTGGGTTCAGTTCCTAAGGCACGTGCCATCCCGCAGACAAGCCGGCTGGTGGCTTTCCAGACTCCGGGCCCACTGACAATGCCTGTGGCCATATCACAAGTGACCTTCGGGGGGACTTCGCAGCCGCCCCCTGCAGTTTCCAACCTCGGTGCCGGGCGGCCAGGCGCGCGCCCCCCGCACGTGTGCGCGTGTGAGCGCGGAGACATACTCCGGCCCTGCAGGCAGCTCCGCCGCGGGTGTGGTGCGGTGGCGAAGGTGCGGGTCCGCACTCACCCCCGCAGCTGTCCCGGCCAGGGAGTCAGACTCTGACTTCAGGAAACAGCAATAAAGGTACCGAAACCCGAGCGCCGCACGCCGCTGGGACCCGCCGGCGACCTCCCCGCTGGGACCTTCCTCAGGGCGCTCGCTCGCCAGAGGGAGCTGCCGCGAGCCGGGGCCCACGGCCCGCCCGCCGCTGCGCGCCCCGACCCCCTGCAGCCCCGGCGGCGCGGAGCCAATGAGCGGGGCCCGGGCCGCGGCGGGCGGGGCGGCGGCTCTGACGTCGCCGGCGGGGCGTTATCAGCCGCGGCCCGGGCGCCGCGTCTTGCGCTGCCGGGCGCTCGCTCGGCCGGCTGGGGCCATGAAGCCGAGTCCGGCGGGCGCGGGGCGCGGCGACAGGGGCGAGGCGGGCTCGGAGCGGCAGCGCACCCGCGAGCGGCAGGAGGCCACGCTGGCCGGGCTGGCAGAGCTGGGCTTCCTGCGCCGGCGCCAGGAGCTGCTGGTCCGGGGCGCCCTGCGCGGCGGCCCCGCGCCCCGCTCCGGGGAGCTGCCGGCGGAGGCGCCGCCGCGGAGCCGCCTGGAGGAGAAGTTCCTGGAGGAGAACATCTTGCTGCTGCGGCAGCAGCTGGTGGGTCGCGCGGCCGCGGGCAGGTGGCCGGGCACGGGCGTCCTCGGGGCTCCGGGAGCCGCTTTGTGCCGCCCGAGTGCGGGGCGTGCGGCTCCCCGCGCCCCGTTCCGCGCCTGTTCCCGAGCTCTGCTCCCCTCGCAGCCTCGAGAGGGACAAAAACGCGGAGGAGCCGGCGGGGCCGCGCTGTCCGGGCCGACTTCGGCGACCGCCCCGGCTCCCGCACCCGCACCCGCCCAGTCGCAGCCCGAGCCTTTGTAAGGCACGGAGAGCGGCTCGGCGGGGCCCGGCCCGGACGCTTCACGGGATCGGGGCTGTGAGGGCGGGAGGCGGAGATGAGACCCTGACCCGGAGGGTCTCGCGGGGCCTCTGTCACCTCGGCCCTTCCGTGCGACTCCCTTGCCCAGGAAACGGGACTCTGGATTCAGCAGTACGGAGAACGGCGCTTGCTCCGCCTGGGAATCATGGCGGCAGCTTCACTTAAGTGACCCCAAAATGTAGTTTTGGAAACATTAGAAAGATTCCTGTCTGACTGTGTGATATTATCTTGAAGCTAGACACACGCTAGATAATGGCCCTCCTAGAATAAAGTGGAGATGTCGTGTGGCTATTTGTCATGTTTTCTTGAGTTACTTCTTTCCAGATTGTTTTTGAGTATCAGAGTGGTTTTTCTTCTTTTTTTTTTTCTGAAGAAACTAAAAATTTAACAAGCATATGGTTTGTCAGCTTTTCAAACCCAAGGAGGAGTAGATCTGTTTGGTAGGGATGTGATCTGTGGCTGGTGCAATAGGTCTGTTTTGGTATTTTACTCTTTCTTTGCTGACAGGCCAGATTTGCATGTAACACTGATCGAGCGAGTTCTCCCTGCGTAATGCCCGGTCATATGCCGTTTTTGCATTGTCTTGTACAATAGCACCTTTTTGTGTTTGTGACTCTTTTAAGATTGTGATGGGCGGCGTAGTCCTCTTGTCCTTTTGAGGGAAGCGAGGCATTGCGTCAGGAGAATTCCAGTCCAGTCAGTGTTTATGGCACTATTTTCATTTGTAGACTTGGCGTTTCTGATTTGAACCAGATGGTTTCTGAGTTCTTTTCCCTTTGCAGCGGTAGGAAGCACTAGGTGGCGGTGTGAATTAGCGCAAGCAATCAGCACCTTTGGAAACTCGAGCTGAGTTCAAATCGTGATGGACTTTCCCTGGAGGGTTTTGGATTCTGCCAGTTCACATTATAGTACTTGGCACTAGCTATTAGCATTAGTTTCTCACTTTCAAAGGCCCTAAGACTGATTAAACCCCACAAAGCAACTAATAGAAAACAAAACTCTGTAGACCGAGACATTTGGCCAGAAAACCTCACCTAAGTAAGATGATAGGGTATTGTAGGAAATCTGTTACTGTGACATCAAATTTGAAAGTCCATGGTGAAGTATTTTTTTTTTAAAGCTGGCTGTACACCAGATGATTTAAAGTCTATGCAGTTTTCTTGCTGTGACCTATAAAAAGTCACTTTATATATGTTAATTAGAACTGAGAAATTTTTTAAAATGAGGAAACTATCCAATGTGAGAAAGTAGAATTAAAAATAGGCTATATCGTAAAATTCTTAAAGTTCATTTCTTTAGTTCAGGTTATGCAGCAAAACTTTAGTTTTGGAGGAGGGGTTAGTGAATTTGTAGATGGATAATTTGAATTTCAAACAGACTGGTGATCACAGACCACAGACCAATGTGTTCATTTTTCCTTCCCGTTTGCTCTTGAACAGAATTGCCTGAGGAGAAGAGATGCTGGTTTGTTGAATCAGTTGCAAGAACTGGACAAGCAGATCAGCGACCTGAGACTGGATGTGGACAAGACATCTGAAGAGCGCTTGGAGACTGATAGCCGGCCCAGCTCCGGTGAGACAGCATGTTAGGTGCTCACGGGGGCTCCCTGGGGTTAGCATTTCCAGATCTGAGAATGGCAATGGGCTTGATTTGTCATGCAGAGAGAATTTTAAAAAGCAGTCTCCTCTTCATTTGCATGAAATAAAGTCAGACAACAAAATTTTTAATAATGAGATTGGTCTGACTAGAACCCCCTGAGTTTAACGAATAAAAAATAAAAGTTTCTATTGAGATTCCTGAAAGAGCAGTCCTCTTTTGAAACTTGAGAACAGTTAGAACTGGGCTAGAAAATTAGTCACACTTCAACTTCCTGAGACCACTTCAAAAGTTTTTTCTTTTTTTAAAACCATTTGGCTCCTTAGATTTGTTTTTCTCTTAAAGTTCTTCCTTCAGAAACATTCATAATACAGATGAGTCTCTTTTAGGTATAAGTTTCTTTCTTACACATTACTTAAGCTGGGAAGGTCAATGTGAGGTGAGAGTAACTTTGAAGTTAGTCATATGCTTTTTGCCTTTTCATAAAGTTTTTTGGAATAAAACCATAAAATCAGGACTGTAAAATTCAGTGGAACAAAATTTGCTTCCCAAAGCCCCACACAAGATCACCTACCTAGTTTACCTGTTTTTCTTTCAAGCGTGAATGTTTTCTTCCTTGATATGATCTTAATTCCAGCTGTCTTTTTATTTGTAGGGTTTTATGAACTGAGTGATGGGGCTTCGGGATCCCTTTCCAATTCCTCTAACTCAGTGTTCAGTGAGTGTTTATCCAGTTGTCATTCAAGCACCTGCTTTTGCAGCCCCCTGGAGGCCACCTTGACTGTCTCAGATGGTTGCCCCAAATCTTCGGGTAAGAGTTTTTAGCAGTGATAGAACTGTTAATTGGGATAGGTCTAGGGCCCTTAAAATTACCTAGTTTCAACGCCTTTTCTGGAGGGAAAATAGATTTCATCAGAGCTGAAATTGGTGCTGTAGTTATATCTAGAACCCCCAATGTGATCTAAGTGCACGTCAGGAATTATTCCAGCATCCTTGGGTGCCATTTGGCAGCAAGACACTTGAAACCTTAGAAGTACAGACCCAATAATTGTTAAGTCTTGAGCTCTGTTTGAGACTTTACTGTTAGTTTAACTTGTCTGCATTTTCTTTTTGGTGCCAGGGATCTAAGGTCTTATACTATTAAGCATGCTAAGAACATGCTTTACTGTTGGGCCACAACTCCCACTACTAAGCAACATCAGTCTCGATTTTTTTTTTTTTTTGAGATAAGGTCTCGCTTTGTAGTTCAGGCTGACCCTGAGCTCACTATGTAGCCTAGGCAAACCTCAAACTCCCAGCAATCCTCCTGCCTCTGCCTCCTGAGTGCTGAAATTACAGGCCTGAGCCAGCACACCTGGCATTGTGGTATGTGGTACTGATTGCTGGTGGGCATTGAGTCACCACACCCGGTATTGTTTTATGTGGTTAATGGGATCAAACTCAGGACCTTGTGCTTGCTAGGCAGGTTCTGGAACCACTGAGCTTAATTTCCAGCCCTGTTTTGATTTTCTGTTGAAAGCCATTCTGGAACTATTTTCCTCTTCCTTTTTAGCATATAAGGCTATACCACCCTTTAAGTTAAATATGTCCGTCAGTGGCCCTTCCATGTTTTCCAGAATACTGTATATGACAGAATCCTTCTGGTCCTTTGCCATAATGTTCCATTCTGAGCAGTGAGCTCCAGGAGAAATAACAGTACTATTTGTGGAAGAGTTTGTGAATCTGTGCTGTGCATCATACAATACTGGGTGCTCTCCATACATTTCTCTTCTTTAAATCCTCCCATTAGTTCTTTAGGGTGCAAGTGTTAGCTCCATTTTATGTGTCTAAAACATGAGGCTAAGGTCATGTAGGGATATGTCACTATAGAGAGCAGAAGTACCTGTACTTCAGAAGCACCAAGCATCTGTGATGTAACTACAAGGTTCATGTTTTTCTGCTACCACAAGGAAATTGAGAAATTTTATTCAACTGTTACATCTAATAGACAAGGAATTTTGGCTTATGAGCCTTTGTTAGTCACTGCTAAATGGCAGTTACTGCTGAATCTCAGGACTCCTTCATTAGTCCTGACCTACTGTGAGTCCTTGGAAGAACAGAGAAAATACAGAGATTAGAGCTTTTGTAGGTGTTGGCACAAGGCAACATCCCCCTAGTGTATCTGTATTTTCACTTGGGTGTAAGGCTGAATTTTCTGATCCAGGCAAGTCCAACATTTGTACATAGTGTGTTGTCAGCAGCAATCATTTGGGGAAGTAGAATTTTGTTCTCCAGAGTTTCTGGGCCTCAGGTTTATTGGTAATTGTATCCCTTCACTCTGCAGATCTGGTTTCAAAGGGAAATTTTACAAACCATTGAAGTACTTTGATACTTAAAGATACACTCCTACTTCTCCCAAATCCCACATCTTCACATAATTAAGACAGTTGGGCTGGACCTAGGATTCTGGCCAGTTTTGTCCAACTCTGAAAAAGGGATAAACAAATGTAGATAAAAGTGGCCTGATGTAAGGCAAAGATAGGACTTATGTGGCTAGGCAGTAGGGATAGGAAAGAATGTTAACTAGAGAGGCTTCTTTAGAAGAAGCTGTTTGTTGAGGGTTGAACAGGTAGAGACATGGCATTTTCATTTTATTAGTCTTCTCTTTAAAAACTATCATTGGGTCCAGAGTACTTTTGCTCAAGACTAGCAGTGTTTGAAGTTCAGACAGCTTTCCCTAAAAGAATTAACATAAAACCTGGCACAGAGAGGTTTCTCAATTTTTTTTTTTTTGAGACAGGGTCTCGCTTTGTAGTTCAGGCTGGCTCTGAGCTCATTATGTAGCCCAGGCAAGCCTCGAACTCAGCAATCCTCCTGTCTCTGCCTCCTGAGTGCTGGGATTACAGGCGTGAGCCACCACGCCCGGCACTGTGGCATGCGGTATTGATTGCTGGTAGGCGTGAGTCTCCACGCCCAGCATTTTATGTGGTCACCGGGGATTGAACTCAGGACCTTGCGCTTGCGAGGCAGGCGCCGGAACCACTGAGCTAACCCTCCGGCCCCTCTCAATTTTTGAATAAACGTCATTATGGAAGGTAAATTAGTGATGAACTCAATTTTTCTCTGATAAATGAATGTCATTGAAGATTTATAATACCCTAGGGTAAAAGACCAAAATCATTTCAGAGATTTTTATTTTGGCATCTACATTTTTGTGACATGTAGAATTTCTCCATTAATACTGCTACTCAATTAAAAAAAATTTATCAAGAATTCTTTATCGGGCCGGAGGGTTAGCTCAGTGGTTCCGGCGCCTGCCTCGCAAGCGCAAGGTCCTTAGTTCGATCCCCGGTAACCACATATAATGCTGGGCGTGGAGACACGCCCACCAACAATCAACACCGCATACCACAATGCCGGACTTGGTGGCTCACGCCTGTAATCCCAGCACTCGGGAGGCAGAGACAGGAGGATTGCTGAGTTCACGGCGGCTTGCCTGGGCACCATAGTGAGCTCAGGGCCAGCCTGAACTACAAAGCGAGACCCTGTCTCAAAAGCAAAAAAAAAAAAAGAATTCTTTATCTTAAAATACTTGCTTTTTTAGTGACATCATTGAAAATATACCTTGATTATTTAAACTTAGTCGTATTGAAATTTGATCTGTTTCCCTAAGCTTTCAAGGGACAACTTCTATTAAGCATATATATCATTAGGAATCTGAAATGAGGTTCACAGAATGTACTGTTTGAGTTTACCCAAAGTATTTTGAGAGAAAACCAGAAATAGAACATGGAGTGCAAAGTAGACTAGAGAATGACTCATTCTTTCCCTTCGGCATTCTCTAACCACTGATATGTTTTAATAAAATCTGGCCCGAGTCAAGCTGGTGCTCTTACCTCATTTCTTCAGTGTACCTCTGCGTGTTTTACAGATCTCATAGGATGGTTGGAATATAAAAAAAGGCTTCTGTAGTGAAGACCCTGCCTCAACCCCGCTGTTTCCCCTCCACAATATAATTTAATTCCCTTGATGTCATTGCAGATATAAACCCCAAGTACCAGTGTGATCTGGTGTCCAAAAACGGGAACGATGTCTATCGCTATCCCAGCCCACTGCACGCAGTGGCGGTGCAGAGCCCAATGTTTCTACTTTGCCTGGCGGGGTCCCCTCTGAGGGAAGAGGAGCGGCCAGAGAGCCACATCAGTGATACCTGCGGGGCCCCTGAGCCAGACACCAGGACAGAAGGTTCCTTGCCCTCCCCGGGCAGCGTGTGGCCGGCCTCCCATCCTTCCTCCAGTAAGAAGATGGATGGCTACATTCTGAGCCTGATCCAGAGAAAAACACATCCTGTCAGGACCAACAAACCCAGGACCAGCGTGAGTGCAGACCCCGTGAAAGGGCTGCTGAGGAACGGGAGCGTGTGTATCCGGGGTCCCGGCCCCAGTGGCGGCGTGAGCCTGAGGAACCCGAAGCTGGTGTGCCTGCCCACCGGCGGGGTGCCCTCTCTGGACATCGGCGCCTTCTCCCCACCGCGGGCAAAGGATTTCAAAGCCGAGGCGGAAGGCAAGAGGCTGCCAGTGCCTGAGGGCTGCCTGGCAGGGGCCGCCTCGGAGCTCCCGAACAAATATCTGCCCAAAAATGCCAAGGCAGCCTCCCAGGAGCAGGGTCCCGGTCCGGGTCCGGCCGCCGCCGGGGTAGGGGAGCTCCTCAGGGAGAGCGAGCAGCCCACGGCCGTTGCCTCTCAGAAAGAGAGCCCAGGTCAGGGCCCCGGGCCCTCACAGGAGCACAAAGCTGTACAGCCCCTTAAGAAGGTACCTCAGAAAGGCAACCTGCTGCCAGTCCTGGCTCCCGCGCCTCCGCCACTGCTGCCTGCGGCCTTCGTGCTGGAGGACAGGCCAGCCTTAGACTTCAAAAGCGAGGGCTCCTCTTCGCAAAGCCTCGAGGAAGGACACCTGGTCAAAGCCCAGTTTATCCCGGCACAGCCTCCGAGTGTCAGGCTACACCGAGGCCACAGGAACACAGGCGGCTCAAGAAGCTCCACTTTGCGGCACCGTGGCGGCCAGGCCCTCCAGGGACTGGAGAGTGGCTTGCCTACAGTGAGGGAGAAGACCCGGGTGACTAGCAAGAAATGTCGCTTTCCGGATGACTTGGATACAAACAGGAAACTCAAAAGAGCCTCTTGCAAGGGTCGGAGGGGTGGGGGCGGGGCCCCCGAGGGACTTCCCAACAGGCCTTTGGGCACCAGTGGCCATAGGGCGGGAAACAAGGCGCATGGACGGGAGCCGGTGGTGGCCAAACCTAAGCACAAACGAACCGACTATCGGCGTTGGAAGTCCTCAGCTGAGATCTCCTATGAAGAGGCCCTGAGGAGGACCCGTAGGGGTCGCCGGGACCACGTGGGTGTGTACCCTGTTCCTGTTCCTCTGCCCTATGCGAGTCCCTATTCCTACGTAGCCAGTGACTCGGAGTACTCAGCCGAGTGTGAGTCCCTCTTCCACTCGACCGTGGTGGACACCAGTGAGGACGAACAGAGCAACTACACCACTAACTGCTTTGGTGACAGTGAGTCCAGTGTGAGTGAGGGTGAGTTTGTGGGGGAGAGCACCACCACCAGTGACTCAGAAGAGAGCGGGGGCTTGATTTGGTCCCAGTTTGTCCAGACTCTTCCAATTCAAACGGTTGCAACTCAGAACCCTACAAAAACCTTTGTCAAAATTAAGGCTTCACACACCCTCAAGAAGAAAATCCTCCGCTTTCGGTCTGGCTCCTTGAAACTGATGACAACGGTTTGAGTATTGTTGGTGTGCAAAGTGTCTTTACCCGTAGTTTCTGGAAAAAAAGTGGTGTCTTAGTTTTTGTGTAACACTTTTATGAAATGCTTTTCAGATAAAACCAAGGTAAATTATGTTTTTATGTATAGACACTAGTGCCTTTAATGGAAGGTAAAAGATGTATTGTTAGTTAGAAGTAAATATTGAGATTGTAATGGTGGTGACATTGAATGAATTCTGTGCTATCAGCTGATTTTTATTTTACATTTTTGTGTACCTGGTAAGTTACAGGTTTTGATTTTTAAGTTTTAACAGGGTGAGACATTCTGATCTAAGGTCAAGTGGATGGAATTTTTAGGGCATACATTTGTCTTTGATTCTTCAGGGCAATGTCTACAAGGACTTTCCTGTTGAGGGGCATCACATACAGATGTGTAAGTAGGTCCAAGAGGCAGTCATTGTTTTCTATGCTATTTTATACGGCAGTCTGCATTTTTCATATCTTCCTTGAATCTATTTTCTCCTCAGAAACAGAAGTCTTCTGTTTACTGGACTCAGAACTTGTAGACCAGACCCTAAATCCAGAGATAGAATCTGGGTTGGGGCACTGGTATTACCTGCAAAGGATTCACAATACCTTTTGCCACACTTGGTGCCTAGGCCCTGGTTGCAGTAACCTTTTTTAGGCCGTGTATCCAACATTTTGGTGCCTTGCTATCCTTCTCATTTGTAGCAAATACAATAATTTGTCCCTTGGAGGACTTGCTTGTGTGATAAAATTTTGGTACTCTGGTACAGAGAAATTCACTTTACATAAAACAACTTTTGGGCATGATTTCAAGCCCAGAATTGCTCACTGAGTGCTGTGCATCCTAAGTGCTAGCCTGAACAGCAGTGCAATTCAGTCCAGATTGGACCACTGACCTTATCTGGAAGGGCTTAAAATTTTTTTAGGTTAACAGTATTGTGTAAAATTGCTCTTTTTATATCAATATATGCATGTTTTGTGCATGAGTAGTATTTGTTTTGATATACTTGTTAAGTTACTGTATGATATAAGCGTATGTTTTTATATATATCATTGTGTAAATTTAATATAACACATTATATGCTGTAATAAACAATTTGTTTCACTGCTGTTAAGTTTATTATTTGGGTGTAAAACCAGATGTTCACACCTTGTGCTAATTATTGGTGTTATTTGTAAGATTTTATATTAGATCCACATTAGTATATTATTTGCGATTATTAACACAAGTTTTGGTGTTCTCAATGGATAGTGAGTAACCCAGTCTGAAAAGCAAACCACTTTAGAATGGTAAGTTATATTGAAATTTAAGGTAAAATTCATAGATGTTTTTCAAAGAAGGCATTTCTAAGAAGAATCTCATTTTTTATTAAAACCTTTAAAAATATAGTTTAATTGAAGTCATGGTACAGTAAATACTTGTGTAGCCAATGCCTAGATCCACAGTTAAGATTTTTGCCTTTTTTGCTTTAATTATATATGTTAGGATAAACCATACTACTATTTTGTGTCTCAAAGATACATGCAGTCTTTCCTCTCTACCACACATTTCTACAGTATTAAATTTTAGGTGTAACATTTTATCTCTCAAAGCTTAAGCATGCATTTCCTAAGAGTAAGAAAATTCTGTAATACCACAATATTCTGCTCACACCTAAGGAAAATTAATGATTTATAAGACCAATTTTTTTTTTTTGAGACAGGGTCTCGCTTATTGTTCAGGCTGGCCCTGAGCTCACTATGTAGCCCAGGCAAGCCTCAAACTCAGCAATCCTCCTGTCTCTGCCTTCTGAGTGCTGGGATTACAGGAGTGAGCCACCACGCCTGGCCAATTTTTTTTTTTTTTTTTTTTTTTTGAGACAGGGTCTTGCTTTCTAGTTCAGCTGACCCTGAGCTCACTATGTAGCCCAGGCAAGCCTTGAACTCAGCAATCCTCCTGCCTTTGCCTCCCAAATGCTGGGATTATAGGTGTGAGCCACCACCTCTAGCACTGTGGTATATGGTATTGATGGCTGGTATCAGCATGCCTGGTACTGTTGTATGTGGTTACCAGGCATCAGACTCAGGACTTTGTGCTTGTGAGGCAGGTGCCAGAACCACTGAGCTAAATCTCTGGCCCAAGACCAAATATTTATCTTCAGTTTTTCCAGTAACAAGAACTTTTGTTGAAGTACTGTTGATTGAATCCAGGTCCTCTTACATGCTAGGTAAGCATTCTACCATTAAGTTATAATCCAGCTCTTTTTAAAAATTTTGAATTAGGAGCTTCCTGACTTACCCATGCTGGCCTCAAACTTAGTTTTGCTTTGGCCCCCTGGATACCTAGTGGGGCAGTTGCGGGCATCTTGGTCAGTAGTTTAAAGCATTAAATAGTTTACCATCTTCCTCTGTACCTAACCAGTATTCAGTCAGTGTTAGTCACTACAGTTTGTTAGCTTGTAGGTTTCTGGTTTTGTTGTCTAGACTACTTTTCACACTCTAGAAAAAATGGCGCTGGCTTTTTAAAAATTATTATTATTTATTAAGTTAAAATTACCTTATGGGAGGGACCAGTCTCTGGCTTTGGTTCTTGCCTTATATTGTGTTTTAACATCTTTTAGTCCCTTCATTTCCTGTATGCAGTGTGAGGCTTGATTGGATTCAGTTTAAAGTTTCTGGCAGGATTTCACTAGGGATGTTTTGTGCTGCTTTTGTTTCACATGGAGAAATATATTAGGTTGCCCCACTATTACTGAATTCAAAAATGATCCTTTGGTTAAGCTGGTGAACATAGATGTCTTCAGTGCAAAAGTATGTTTTCTTTGAAAATGGCTTGTATTTTTGGGAAGTTCTTAAGTATTTTTGGATACATTATCCCTCAAATTCCACTTCATGGGTTTAATTTACATTGTTGACCCTTGCATGAATCAGTTACTGCTTTGGGGATACAGAATGAAAATTTTCTAAGTATCATTCCTTCTATTTTTTTTTTCACTGACATTCTAAAACAGAAAGTTTTCCTTATTTTTCTGCTTTTTTGATGTGATGCATGCTGGGTTTTTGTTTGGCATTGTTTGCTAAGGTGTATCTTCATTCTTTTGGATGCCTGACCCTTCCCAAATTTGGCCAGTGGCATGATAAATTTTATTCAAGTGAAATTATAGAAGCATCCAGCTCTAAATAGCCAAAAAATTTGTGACATATGTCCAGTTGATTTTTCAAATGTTACATGTCAGTTGCTAAATTTTCTTGCAGCAGAAGTCCTTCATCCATTTTCTTATTCTGTCTTGGAAGTGTATTTTTCCTCAATACTGTGTATACCTCATCTCTGCCAAGGCTTGCTTTCATTTTTGAAATGCAGCAAATTATTTCTGTGTGGCTTATAAAGGCCACAGCTCAGCAAGACACTTTTTCTTGTGAGACATTTCAGACAACTGTTCAAAATGTTGTAGAGTTGCTATTCTTACAATTCATATATTTTTATATGCAACCAGTAATTTCTCTTTGACTGGAATTTCTTTTGGTTACCTGACTAAATCTGAGCCTAGCACAGGGACCGGATGATCTCATCATTTGTAATGCTGTGATACAATCTCTTTGAGGCATGGCTATAAAATTCATTGTGTAAAGCAACTGTGACCTGCAGTCGTTTCTTGAATCATTTCCAAGTTGCTCTCAATGAGCATTATTGTCAGAAGTGGACACTTTCTGAAAATCAGCTTATGAGCAATTACATTTTAGGTGACAATGCCAAACTAAGAGAAGCGTGAAAAACAGGATTTTCAAGGAACCCTGGCTTTATCCTTCTAGTCCATTGCTTGACTTCCCGGTAGTTAGCAGTTGTACTTGGAAAAATGGGGTTTTGTTCATTACTTTCAATGACAAAATAGCTGCTATTGTTGTTACAAACAAAAGGCCTCTTTAAAATATTTTCTTTGTTCTTAAAAGTACAAATGCTAATTGTCAACAAGATGCACCCAGGCAATGCATAAATTAAAAAACTCCCTTAATCTTCCCCAAGTCCTACTCTTCAGTAAGATTGGTGTCTGTATTTCCATATTCTTACATGAACGTGGAAATATCTTTTGTACTTTTTCTTTAAAATGAAACCTCAGTTTCTATGTATTATTTTATAAATAGTGTCTTTGATTTCATAAACTGGTATAGAAAATATTCCCAGTTTAAAGAATGGGGGTCCTATATTTTTCGCTGAGGAAAAAGGCACCAGATTTTGTGGGCAAATTAAGTTTGTCATGCTTAGAAAAATTCTAATAGCCACAAAATGTTACCCAACTGTTACACATATCTGCACACACAGCCTTTCTTGTTTTCTTATGTGTTTTGTTATTTTTGTGTCTTACGTATTATTCTGTGTTAATCTTGTTATTTTGAGAGCTCACTTTCAGTGAGGTATTATTAAAGGTCTTCTATAAGACTTTGCATACAAAGAAATTTTTTTTTTTTTTTGAGATAGGGTGGCTTTGTAGTTCAGGCTGACCCTGAGTTCGCTGTGTAGCCTAGGCTAGCCTCAAACTTACAGCACTCCTCCTGCCTCTGCCTCCTGAGTGCTGGGGTTACAGATGTGAGGAAATTATGTATTATTTCCCCCCCGGCAAGTACCTCAGGGATATTTCCATGCTGGACACACTTTTTAAATTAATTTATCTGTTTAGGAGTTCACTGACTTCAGGGATAGGTGCCTATTTCTGCATCTTATTTTTAGTTTTTCTTTCACTGATACCAAACTTGATTTCTGTATCTTGTAAATGTTGAAATCAGTTCCTCCAAGTTGATTCATTTCTTCCTCATTTTCCTTATACTTTATAATGCCTTTAATTATTCTAAATCCTTTGCATTTCTATATAAATTTTAGAATTAGGTTGTAAATTTCTACCAGGATATCAACTGTTAAAATTTTTACTGGAATCCTATGGAGTAAAATTTACTACAGGGATATTGCTATGTTACAGTAATGTGTCTTTAAACCATGAGTATATATTTTTCCATTTATGTCATCTTCAGTTTTGTTTAGTAATGTTTTGAAGCTTTTTTGTGTGGAGGTCTTAATCATCTTTTGATTTATTCCTGTGTATTTTTATTTTTTGATACTGTATTTACATTTTTCAGATTTCATTTTGCAGTATTTATTGGTGATATATAAAAAGCACAATTAATATTTGTATATTTTTTGAACCCATCATTTCAGTTAGTTCACTTATTAGTTCTGGTAATTGTTTTATAGAAATTTTGTCTACTTTTTTCAGTTTCTTTGTATTTGGCAAATTGTATAATTTCAATTGCTATATCATCGTCTTCATTTAGTTCTTTTTTGTTACCTCCATTCTACCTTTGAGCCTGTCCAGTGAATGTTTTTAAATTTCAAATATTGTATTTTTTAGTTCTAAAGGTTTTAAAAAAGTTTATATTTCTCTGTTGATAATTTCTCTTTATTTGAAACATATTTTCACTCATGGGGCATAAAGTAACTCCTTTAAAATCTGGAAATTTTTGTGCCGGGCGTGGTGGCTCACACCTGTAATCCCAGCACTCGGGAGGCAGAGACAGGAGGATTGCTGAGTTTGAAGCTTGCCTGGGCTCCATAGTGAGCTCAGAGCCAGCCTGAACTACAAAGCGAGACCCTGTCTCAAAAAAAAAAAAAAAAAAATCTGGAAATTTTTTTAAAAAATTGAATTCTTTATTGGTACATTTTATATACAGCTCACAATCACACACAACGTTGGGGAATTTGTACCAGTATGTGATACAAGTTAATTCTCATTTTTACCCACATCCCTACCCCCCACCCCACCCCGTATATACATGCTCTTTTATTTTCTTTCAGAATCATATGTATTCCTTCCCCTCATTACGTTCCCATACCACATTCCCTTTGGATATTTCCTATTTTACAAAACTATCATACCTTCTAGAGCTCATTTACATCTACAGGTGCTCATATCAAAGAAAAGATCTGGTATTTGCATATCTGTGATCTATTTATTTCACTTATTAGTGTGTCCTCCAGGTGTATCCATTTGCACATAAATGAATGAATCTTGTCATTCTTTATGGTGGAGTAATACTCCGTTTTATAAAAAAACCACATCTTTATCCAGTCTCCAGTTGATGGGCATTTGGGTTGCTTCCAAGATTGAGCTGCTATGAACAAGGGTGTACATCTGTCTTTCCAATGTGATTTTTAAAATTCCTTTGAGTATATTCCTAGCAGTGGGATAGCAGGGTTGAATGGGACCTCTAGTCCTAGTTTTCTGAGGCATCTCCACACAGATCTCCACAATGGTTGCACAAGTCTACAATCCCACTAACAGTGGAGAAGCATTCCTTTCTCCCCACAACCTTGCCAGCATTTATTGTTGGTTGTAAAATCTGGTAATTTTGACATCAAGGACATTTTAGTATGGTATCTTAATTTTTTTCTCTTGAGAATCACATTTTAATTTCTCTCTCTTTTTTTTTTTTTTTTTTTGAGACAGGGTCTTGATTTGTAGCTCAGGCTGCTTCTGAGCTCACTGTGTAGCCCAGGCAAGCCTCAAACTCAGCAATCCTCCTGCCCCTGCCTCCCGAGTGCTGGGATTACACGTGTGAGGCACCACACATGGCATTGTGGTATGTGGTACTGATTGCTGGTGAGTGTGAGTCACCACGCCAGGTATTGTTGTATGTGGTTACCAGGGATTGAACTCTGGACCTTACGCTAGCAAGTCAGGCACCAGAACCTCTGAGCTAAATCCCTGGCCCCATATTTTAATTTTTATATCTTCTTTTCTATTAAGAAGTTCCAGGTTGTTTAATGCTGAACACTGTCAGTGCTACATTGGACTTTTTTTTTTAGACAGGATCTTGTTATATAGGGTAGGCTGGCCTCTAACTCACAGTGATCCTCCTGCCTTAGCCTCCTGAGTTCTGGGATTATAGGTTTGTAGCCCTACACTTTGCTTGGATCAGTATTGAGTCCTTTATAATTTTTAGGATTATTTTCATGTTGGTTTACCAGGAAGCCCAGTTGGACTGTGACTCCTAGGTTCTGCCCATGTTCAAACAATGTAAATGCTGCTGTGGGCTGTCCTGTGCCCACATAGCTCAGGAGCCAGCCTGAGCCTTCTGCTGGTGCATCCATCTCAGGAAACTCAAAGCCTTTTTGCCATATTGGCGTGACTGATTCTGTGTTTGTTGGCTCAGATGCAGACAGAGCTGGAGCCTGAGGTTCACGCACAGGGTTAGGGAACGACTTCTCCAGTTCTTTATCCTCTGGAATTTCTCCCACATACTACACTCCATGGGGGCAACATTTCCTTGTTGTTCTGGCAGGAGAGACATGTTTGTCTGGAATTTCAGCTGGGAACTGTCTTAAGGATAAAGCTACATGAGGGGGGAGAAAGCCTCTCCTGTTTCCTTCAAATCCATTTGCTTTTGCTCACCATCGTTGTCTTCAGGTGGCCCCCCTGACCTTGTTAGTCTTTAGTTGTCACTAGTAGGACAGTGGCGGGTCGCACAGCCATGGCGGTTGCACCAGTGACCTACTGGCTTTCCGTGTGGGTAAGAATACACGGCCCCGTGGAATCTGTGGAAGGATGTTCTTCTCTAAGTTCTCAGCCCTGAGCGCTGTGGACAGCACACAGATTTCTGTGTTCTGGTTTTAAATCCAATGTAAAAGTTGTTTAAATACAGGACTCCTTCATCTGTGTTGAAGAGGGTGTGTAGCATTGGCACAGTAATGTTTTACTTTTTTCTAGGGGCAGATCTATAACTTTGAAGGTAGAAGAGGGCTATGCAGACTTGTGTATTCATACACAAGTCTTTTGGAGCTGAGGAAAAGAACTAATACTCTTTACATAAGTTGTAGTTGCTGGCAAGGTGGTGTAAAAGTTCCTTTTGTTTCTTGGAATCATTTTGTTTGGTTTTAGACTTACCACTCTTATTTACCTGATCATTGTGTCTCTGACTATAATATAAATGCAGCATATAATTATGCTTTTGAAATGGTTGTTTACTTCTTCATCCACAGTGGGGTTTTTTTTGGAGCTGTTACAGGCTCTCTGTTAAACATAAGGATGAACAGTGTGGAGCCCAGAGCTGATTTAGAGAATTATTTTAATTTGAGGACCATTGCCTAGGTAAATAACAGCTGTTTTGGAACCATTATAACTGAAGTACTCAGTGAATAATTTACTTTTATACTTAACTAAAAAGGATGATTATTTCAGGGCTATCAGAGTATAAAACACAAACAGAGGTATGATTGAAAAATATGGTGTGTGTCTAAATAAAAAAGAATGATCATGATATATGACACTTTAAGATTATTTTCCCTCAGAATACTCTCCTTGTCTTTGAACACACATCTCATCATTCTTGCCACTTTCTGAAGCAGTTCTGGAGGTCCCTTTTTATGAGTGTGACTGCTTGTGCTATCCTGGCTGCCATGATGTCCTGAATACATTTAAAATGTTTACCTTTCCTGGTCATTTTGCCTTCAGGGAAGAGCCAGAGGTTTCAAGGTGGCAAATATTGTGAATGCAGTGGATGATGACACACAGTCATGTTTTCTTTTCTTTTTCTTTTTTTTGGAGACAGGATCTCCCTTTGTAGTTCAGGCTGGTCTTGAGCTCACAAGGCCTCTGCCTTCCGAGTGTTGGAGTTGCAGGTGTGAGTCACCACACAGAGCCTGGCACTGTGGTATGTGGTACTGATTGCTGGTAGGTGTGAGTCACCATGTTCTGTATTGTTGTATGTGGTTACCAGGGGTCAAACCAGGGACCTTGTGCTTGCTAGGCAGATGCCGGAACCACTGAGCTAAATCTCTGACCCCATAGTTTTAATACTTCCATGTATATACCTAGCAAGGGATTAGCAGGGTCAAATGGGACCTTGAGTCGTAGTATTCTAAGGCATCGCCACACTGATCTCCACAGTGGTTGCACCAGTCTACAATCTCACCAACAGTGGAGAAGGATTCTTTTCTCCCCACAGCCCATCAGCATTTATGGGTTGATTTCATAATAGCAACCATTCTTTGTGTTATGAGTTGAAATCTGTGTTGTTTTCATCTGCATCTCTTGAATGACCAATGATATTGAACATTTCTTCATATGTTTCTTAGCTGACTTTACTTCTTCATCTGAAAAAGTCTGTTCATTTCAGATGCCCATTTTTAAATTAGGTCTTTAAATTGGGGGAGCTGGTATTTTAAAGTTCTTTGTATACTCTAGATAGTAATTCTTTGTCTGAGAAACAGCTGGTAAAACTTTTTTCCCATATTGTAGGTTGTCTTTTTGCTCTTTTGGTGGTATCTCTTGCTGTGCAGAAGCTTTTTCCTAAGATGAGATCCCAGTTGTTGATTTTTTCCACTGGTTCCCATACTGCTGAGGTTGTATTCATAATCTGTCCCTATGCCTGTGTCTTCAGGAATTCTGCCTAATGTATTTTCCACCAGGTTTAGTGTTTCTGTTTTAATATTTAGGTCTCTAATGTACTTTGATTTTAGTTTGGTGCATGGAGAAAGAGATAGATCTAGCTTTAATCTTTGGCAAGTTGAAATCCAGTTTTTCCAGCACCATTTGTTAAAGAGGCTATCTTTCCTCCATTGAGAGTATTTGGCTCCTTTGTCAAAGATGAGGTATATCTGGATTTGTTTCTGGATCTTCTAGTCTGTTCTACTGATCCTGGGGTCTATTTGCCAGTACTATGCTGTTTTTTTATTTTTTTAAATTTTTTAATTTGGAGACAGGGTCTCGCTTTGTAGTTCAGGCTGGCCCTGAGCTCACTATGGTGCCCAGGCAAGCCGCTGTGAACTCAGCAATCCTCCTGTCTCTGCCTCCCGAGTGCTGGGATTACAGGCGTGAGCCACCACATCCGGCATTGTGGTATGCGGTGTTGATTGTTGGTGGGTGTGTCTCCACACCCAGCATTCTATGTGGTTACTGGGGATCGAACCCAGGTCCTTGCGCTTGCGAGGCAGGCACCGGAACCACTGAGCCAACCCTCTGGCCCAGTACCATGCTGTTTTTAACACAGGGTCTTACTATAACAAGTTACAAAAACAAACATTCATTATATTTTTTCAATCACCTCTTATATATAGTTTTTTAATATGGTAGAATGAATTTATATGTAGATACTTGAGAGAATATCATTGGAGTAGAAAGTTTCATAGGAAAACTGATGATAGAAAAAATAAAAATGATTAGAGTATGATTTTGGTTTTAGTATTCCTACAATTTAACTGTCAAAATCTTATGCAACATGATTGAATCTTTGGCTTTATACAGAGAATCTTCAAGAACAACTTTTTCCTATGATATTTTCTTTTTGAATTTATATTTCTTTGTAGATAGAGGTTGTTTATACATTTCTAACTTTCTAGTGGGTTTCTGGTATTTTATTCTGACATATAGTATCTTGCTTAAACCAGGAAATACAAAGATAGACATTTTTAAGACTGGTAAACTTTCTTTAAAATTGAAGACAATCTTTTATTATTAATAAAATGTATATGTGTATTTTATGTTCATGTGTATTATAGAAAGTGAAAAATCACAAGGAATCAAAAGAAAAACATAGAAATAATTTTTGTTATTCAGAAATCATTCCTGCCAACTATTGTTTACTATTGAGATCCCTTTCCAAATATGTGTTATATATTTCTAATTGCAAATAGGATCACACATGCTCTTCTGTTTTATAATTTTGCAGTGCAGGGGTTCAAACTCAGGTCCTGGTGTATCTATCCTCAGCGTCTATTTTTTTTAAACCTTTTTATATGTATTTCCTTCTTATCTAATACTCAGTCTACAATCATTTCTCCATTGTAAAGCTTTAAAAAACTTAACAGTATAAATTAAAAAATGATGCTGAAAGTTAAATATCAATCATGATAACTAAAGATATTGTGAATTTTTGCTTGAATTAACTTATTTCAGAGATTTTATTGGAGATCTGGGTAGAACTTAAAAATTAGTATTCATAGTCACATGCTTAGTGTGTCTTACAAATTTGTTTCTTATCGTGGCTATAAGCATACAAAACTATAAATGGCTGCTTATGCTTTGGTAGATCAGGGCACCAATTCTGTCAGGAAGTTCCTAAGTGAATAAAATAAAATAGGGAAGAAAATGCATGTGTGAGGGATGTAACAGTACCAATATTTGTAGCTTTGTACTCTCTAAACCTTCCCAGTAACGCAGCAGTTAGTTATACCAGGAGCCAGGCCTTTGGGAGTGGCCCAATTCCTTGCTGGCCATTTCAGCACATCCCATGAATGAATTTTGTCCTCAAAGGGATATTCTGCTTCAGAAAGAGCTGGAATTCTTTCCAAAGAGACAAAACTAGTCTAAGGGAGGAGGATTCTTTCTCTGGAATCTTATCAACTGATATTTAGAGGAAAGGATTTAGGAAGCTGAAAACATGGATTGTTGCCCAAGGCACATAGATTTTATTCTTAAGAAGCCAGTTTCTGGAAGACCAGTGCTGTGACACGATAAATGTGCTTAATTTTCTTTTTGTCTCCCTACTGAAGTTTTTAAGCATAAAAATAACCCCAAACCTATACATTAAACACAATTTAACAAATAGGAAAGATAAACCACCATTACTTTAACTTCCTAATCAAAATGTCACTAGCATTTTGATGTATATAAGTACTACATTATATGTACTATACATACATATACACATTATATATTTTTAGATGCACATATAGTATACACTTATGTATACAAACATTTAAGATTAACATTAGTCCAAGATTTTCTCAGATAACTTTATCTTTCTAATCAACACTGTGGAATGGTTATGTAATATTCTGAGGTATTTAATAATTTACTTAACCATTCCTCTGTAGGACCCAGTGTCCACTGGCCCACCCACTGACAGCACTGAGCTGGTTTGTAGAGGTTTCTGCCTCCCTTTTCCACCCATTCTCAGGGCATCTCTCCAGGATCCACATTCTGGAATGTTCCCTTGAGGGGCCTGATCTCAGAGGTCAGGCTTGATTTTTGGCTGTCTCATTGTGCTCTACACTGACATACTTGACATTTTGAACTATTCCTTGTTGTAAGTCTCTAGCCAAGAATTTGAACATCATCCTTTTTCTCCAACTCTCCCAAACCCTGTCTGCCTGTTCCCTGCTACCCCTGGGTTTGCAGATCTCAGCTTGGGCCAGATTTCTAGGCCTCCACCCACCACTGGGTAAAAGTGGAGGCCAGGGATTTAGCTCAGTGGTTCTGGCACCTGCCTTGCAAGTCAAGTTCCTGAGTTCAATCCCTGGTAACCACATACCACAGTGCCAGGCCTGTAATCCCAGCATTTGGGAGGCAGAGGCAGGAGGATTACTGAGTTTGAGGCTTCCCTGGGCTGCATAGTGAGCTCAGGGCCAGTTTGAACTACAAAGTGAGACCTTGTCTTAAAAAAAAAAAAAAAAATGGAGGTGGCAGGGAAGGGTCATTAAATCTCTAGATTCTGCATATTATAAACAACACAAAAAGAACAGGTGTATATAAATATATATATATAATATATATATATATATATATATTTTTTTTTTTTTTTGAGACAGGGTCTCGCTTTGTAGTTCGGGCTGGCTCTGAGCTCACTATGTAGCCCAGGCAAGCCTCGAACTCAGCAATCCTCCTGTCTCTGCTGCCCAAGTGGTGGGGTTACAGGCATGAGCCACCACTCCCGGCACAATATATATATTTTTAAAACAAAATTTCCCTTGTATAGTTAGGGTCTTTAAAAATATTAATTGATTTTGTTGGTACATTTTATATACACATCATGGCCACAATTGACATTGAAAATTTGTACCTGTATATGACACAGCTTAATTCTCATTTTTTCCCATTCTCCTGCCTACCCTACAGCCCCCGGCCCGTATATGCATAAGCTTTGTTTCCTTTTTTTTTACCATCACATTTTCCCCCACATTATACACCCTTATCCCCCTTTACCATTTGAATATTTTGTTTCACAATATCTATCATACACTCTAGAACTCATTTATATCTTCAGTTTCTCATACCAGAGAAAAGATAGGGTATTTACATATCTGTGATCTATTTATTTCACTTATGAGTATGTCCTCAAGGTTTGTTCATTTGAGTATAAATGACTCAAACTTATTATTCTTTATAGTTAGTGTTATTTTCTTAGGCTAAAATTCCAGAAGTGGAACTACTGAGTATAAAAGTACGTTTGTTTTCAAAGCTGTTAATATTTGTTGTCAACTAAATGTAGATGTTATCTCACTGCAGTCCTGCCCATATCCCCTTCTCAGAGAAGGAAATGGAGGCACAGTGGGCCTGGGTACCCTACAGTGCATGCCAAGAGCTGTCATCCTGGGTCAAGGTTTTTCTTGGAAGTGTTGACTGAAATAAGTTTCATTTCTTTTAAAAAGCAATTGTGGTTTTTTTTTTTTGGAGGCTTAGTTTTACAAAGTCAGTTTTAAACCAAAGGATAGGCAGGAGCACTCCTTACTGACAAGTAATTGGGCCGTGATGTGTCCCCTTGCCTGGAGTAGCACTGTGAGAAACTGTGAGGCCACAGAGATCTGGGTGGAGGATCGGCCTCTGCCTCAGCCAGGGCAGTGCTGGGCACACAGTAAGGGATCAGGAAGTATTTGTAAGGTGAATGAAAATGTGGTCACTGTCTGTTACCAGCAAAGATTAGTTTCAGGCATGAGGGACCGAAGCCCTGAAAGTAACAGCAGTCTAACCAGGGTGGAAGTTCGTTTTGTACATGAAGTAGACCTAGAGAAAGGCTAACTAGTTCCTGGTTTCCTCCTGTCTCATCACTTGTCCTTGGCACGTGACTCTGGTGGTCCACCATGTAGTGTCCCCAAGAACACAGAGAGGGGACAGCTACATCCCTGTCTGTCACAGTGCTTCCTAGTGCTCTCACAGCCCTTCATTTAGGGCACATGGGTCAGAATTTAGTTGGGGGTCATACCAGCTTCAGCAAGGCTGGAAAGGAAGACTTTATAGGGGTGACCATATGTTCACGATACATTGGGGCTTGTGTTACTGTGGAAAAAGGGATGATGTGTATCCTAGGGATACTCAGCAGGATCTCTTGGTGATGTGCTTAAATCTGTTTAGGAATTAGAACTATTAGCACATTAAATTTTAAATAACTATATAAAGCTGTGTATTATTCAGACTAGTTGATTAATACAGGAGGAATGAAGCCAGATACAGAGGATCTTATAAAAAGCAAGTTAACAGTCTGAGGGACTGAAGAGGCCTCACACAGGAGGGTTGGATCTGAATACCTGGGGGAAGGGAGGGGAACTGGAGGCAGGTTGAATCAGCAGACGTTTATATAGGTAGAGGTGGTACAAATACAACAATACCTGCCATGATGTTACAAATAAAGTTGTATTTGCTTTTGGTCATCAAGAGAAGGTCATTGTAATAGTTTTGAAATCAGTATACTTTATTTAAGGGATACTTTCACATCCTTTGAACAAACCTTTAAAGCTGTTTTACTTGGACTTCCCTCTAGTTAGTGGTTCTTCAAAGCCTCAGTTTTCTCCTTTGGCCTCTCATGGTGGTGGAAGTTTCTCTCAGAGTGGGGAAAGACAGGGCTTCTTCTGCACTGGATTCTCCAGGATCCCAGCATAAAAGAGAAAGATATGGAAAATTCCTTTGCATATTTAGAGGCTGTTTTTTTTTTCCTCTTCACTTACTATTTTAAAAATTACTCACCTAGTACCTACCCAGTTAAATAATTAGAAAATAAGAGTGGAAAAAATCTACTAACATAACTCCAGGGAGGATCTTTCAATGTTAGTGCTTCCAGACTTTTTAGTCTCTTTTTGTAAATATAGTCAAGTGACTTCTGCTGCCTGCAAGCAGCTGGCCCACCACCAGACCCAGGCCAGCTGACCCAGGGACCTCCATCCACCCCAGGCATGTCTGGGTAAGCACCGTGGAGGTCACCCAGTGACTTCTGCTGCCTGCAAGCAGCGTGCCTGCCACCGGACCCAGGCCAGCTGCCCCATGGGACATCCATCCACCACAGGCGAATCTAGCCTATGCACCATTGGACTTAGGCCAGAAGCCTCGTGGGAGCTCCATTCTTGTTTGCACGAGTCTAGGTAAGCACCACTTAGGTTTTGCAGTGATTTATAGTGTTCGCCAGCGCAACATATGATAAAAAATTCAATAACCCAGGCACAAAAATCACCACCATAGGGGAATTTAAGGAAAAGGGAAATGGAACAAAATGAAGCTCAATCTCCAGGACTGGTAACAAAAGCAGATCTACTAAAATGGAAATCAGAACTGGTCTCTGAGGTGAAAACAGAGATGCTGTCCACAGTGAAGGACTTCATTAAAGAAGAGATCAGGAACATCATAGAAGCTCAGATAACAAAAGCAATGGAACACTATAAAGAGCTTCATGCAGAGGTCCAGGTGATCAATAACGAGAATGAAAGTTTGCAAAGCAGATTGAATGAAGCTGAAAACTGAATTTCAGACCTAGAAAACAGGCTCATAGCCAATGAACAGGAAAGGAATAACTTATGGAAAATGGCAAGGGACCATGAGAAATCAGTCCAACAGCTCCTAGATGACTCAAAGAAGAATAACATAAGGCTGATCAGAGTCAGTGAAGAAGCAGGAGACAGTGCAAAAGACAAAAAAAACTGTTTACAGATATAATGGCAGAAAACTTCACAGGAAAAGGAAAAGAATTTGACATACAGATAAAGAAGGCATATAGGACTCCAAAAACCAATGATATTAAAAAATCTATACCCAGGCATGTAATTATCGAGGTTCCAGATATCCAACAAAAGAATGAAATACTGAAAGCAGCTAGAGAAAAGAAAAAAACTACTAACAGAGGGAAGCCCATAAGGATCACAGCAGACTTTTCAACACAATGCTCAATGCAAGGAGAGCCTGGAGGGAAGTGTTTCAAGCATTGCAGGAAAACAACTTCCAACCTAGATTGATGTATCCTGCAAAACTATCTTTCAAAATCAATGGAGAGGGCCAGAGGGTTAGCTCAGTGGTTCTGGCGCCTGCCTTGCAAGCACAAGGTCCTGAGTTCGATCCCTGGTAACCACATACAATGCTGGGCATGGTGACTCACGCCCACCAGCAATCAATGCCACATACCCAGTGCCGGGCGTGGTGGCTCATGCCTGTAATCCCAGCACTCGGGAGGCAGAGACAGGAGGACTGCTGAGTTCGAGGCTTGCCTGGGCTACATAGTGAGCTCAGAGCTAGCCTGAACTACAAAGCGAGAACCTGTCTCAAAAAAGAAAAAAAATCAATGGAGAAAAAAGATACTTTCATGTTAAAGAACACCTAAAGAACTTCTCAATTACAAAATGTTTTGCATTCCAAAACATTCTAAAGAATATCTTGGAGAAGAACAATGAAGGTCAAAAACTCATGAGACTGGGCTGGAGGGTTAGCTCAGTGGTTCCAGTGCCTGCCTCACAAGCGCAAGGACCTGGGTTCGATCCCCGGTGACCACATATAATGCTGGGCGTGGAGACACGCCCAGCAACAATCAACACCGCATACCACAATGCTGGATGTGGTGGCTCATGCCTGTAATCCAGCACTCGGGAGGCAGAGACAGGAGGATTGCTGAGTTCACGGTGGCTTGCCTGGGCACCATAGTGAGCTCAGGGCCAGCCTGAACTACAAAGTGAGACCCTGTCTCCAAAAAGAAAAAAAAACCAAACTCATGAGACCTAGCAGAGTGAATTTATTAAGCAAGTCATGCAACTGAGTTGAAAGAGGAAACACAAAGAATAAAAGAGCCAAGAATAGGATAACACCATGACAGGTAGAAATCAGGCCATATCAGTCATAACCATTAATGCTAATGACCTCAATGGGCTAATTAAAGACAGACTGGCAGAGGGGCTGGGGATTTAGCTCAAGTGGTACCACTCCAACCTTGGATGTAAAAGGGCCTGAGTTCGCTCCCTGGTACCACCAAAAAAAAAAAAAGTGGCAAAATGGATTAAGAACAAGAGCCTACAATATGCTGCATACAAGAAACATCACTAATTCAGAAAGAAAGCCACAGACTAAAAGTAGAAGGATGGAATACAATTCTCCATGTGACAAGAAACTGCAAAAAAGCAGGAGTGGCTATCCTATTTGAAGACAAAATAGATTTCAAACCAAAACTGACTAAGAGAGACAAAGAGGGACACTACATCCTTATATAGGGAACAATCCAAGAGAAAGAGATGACATTCATAAATGTTTTTGCACCAAATTCCAGTGTACCCAACTATATAAAGCAAATATTAATGGATATGAAAACCATATTAAACACTAATACCATAGTAGTAGGGGACTTCAATACCCTGCTGTCACAACTAGACAGATCAACTGGACAAAAAAATCAGTAATGAAATACTTGAACTGAACCAAACCTTTGAACAAATGGACTTAATAGATGCCTACATCTGACAAAATCATCTGACAAAATTAGAATACACATTCTTCTCAGCTGCCCATGGGTCATTCTCCAAGATAGACCACATACTAGTTCATAGAACATGCTTAAGTAAGTGCAAGGGAATTGAAGTTATCCCCTATATACTATCAGACCATAATGCTTTGAAATTGGAGCTGAATAGCAAAAGAAATCCCAAGACTGTTGCAAACACATGGAAATTGAATAATACTCTGCTGACCAACCAATGGGTCACAGAAGAAATCAGGAAAGAAATTGAAGAGTTTTTACAATGAAATGATAATCCCAATATAACTTACAGGAATTTGTGGGGTACAATGAAAGCAGTTCTATGAGGGAAATTCATATCAGTAAATGCCTGCACCAGGAAAACAGAGCAAGCTCAAATAAATGACCTAATGCTGAACCTCAAGCTACTAGAAAAAGAGGAGCAAAACAATCCCAAAGCTCATACTAGGGAGGAAATTATGAGGATTAGGACAGAAATTAAGTCAATGGAGACTAAGAATCATACAAAAAAATCAGTGAATCCAAGAGTTGGTTCTTCAAAAAGATAAACAAAATTGTCAGACCCCTAGCCAACCTTATCAAACAAAGGAAGGAAAAGGCTCAAATCCATTCTATTAGGAAGGAAAAAGGGGAAATCACTACTGACCCAATGGAAGTCCAGAGGATAATAAACACATACTTTGAAAATTTGTATTCCAGTAAGATGGAAAACATAGAAGAAATGGACAGATTCCTACACACATATGAACTTCCAAAGGTGAACAAGGAGGATATACAAATGTTAAACACCCCAATATCAATCTGTGAAATGGAAAATGTAATAAAAAGTCTACCAACAAAGAAAAGTCCTGGTCCTAATGGCTTTACCAGTGAATTCAATGAAACTTTAAAAGAAGAGTTAATACCACTACTTTTCAAACTCTTTGATGAAATTAAAAGGGAAGCAGTACTCTCAAATTCATTCCTTGGAACAACCATTACCTTCATTCCAAAAGGAGAAAAAGACCCAATCCAAAAAGACCCAACCTAATCTCCCTAATGAACATTGATGCAAAAATCCTGAACAAGATACTGGCAAACAGAATACAGAGAATTTTCAAGAAGATCATACACCCTGACCAAGTTGGATTCATCCCAGGGATGAAAGGATGGTTCAACCTATGTAAATCACTAAACATAATTTACTATATCATCAGAATCCAGGACAAAAATCATGTGGTCATCTCAATAGATATAGAAAATGCATTTGACAAAATCAAACACCCATTCATAATCAAAACCCTACAGAAAATCAGAATAGATGGACTTTATCTCAACCTAATAAAAGCTATTTATGAGAAACTAACAGCCAGCATCATCCTAAATAGTCAGAACCTGAAAACTTTCACATTAAGATCTGGAACAAGACAAAGATGTCCACTGTTACCACTCCTGTTCAATATAATACTAGAAACAGTAGCCACAGCAATTAGACAAGAGAAAGAAATAAAAGGAATAAAGATAGGAAAGGAAGACATTAAAGGAAGATGCTAAACTGTCATTATTTGCTGATGACATGATATTCTATCTAGAAGATCCTAAAAACTTCATCAAATAACTGCTAGACTTAACCACCAAATTTAGAAGCATGGGCTGGATTTAAGGTCAATGCTCAAAAACCAATAGCATTTTTATACACAACAGACTTATTGAGAGAGAAATTGGGGAGTTAGTTCCTTTCATAAGAGCATCTAAAAAATGAAATATCTAGGAATCAATCTAACAAAGGAGGTGAAAGACCTCTACTTCAAAAACTACAGCACTCTGAAAAAGGAGATTGAAGCAGATATCAGAAAATGGAAAGACATTCCTTGTTCCTGGGTAGGAAGAAACAACATTGTCAAAATGGCTATACTCCCACAACTACTATATAGATTCAGTGCAATCCATATTGAATTCCAACTGCATATTTCACAAATCTAGAGAAAATCACCCAAGAATTCATCTGGACTGACAAGAGACCTATAATAGCAAAAGCAATTCTAGGAAACAAGGACATGGATGGTGATATCACTATCCCCAACTTGAAACTTTACTACAAAGCCACTGTGATAAAAACAGCATGGTACTGGCAAAGAAACAGACCTGAGGATCAGTGGAATAGATTAGAAGATCCCAAAACAAATGCCAGATACACTAAGCCACCTCATGTTTAACAAAGGAGCCAAACATCCTCAATGGAGGAAAGATGGCCTGTTTAACAAATGGTGCTGGAAAAACTGGGTTTCAACCTGCCAAACACTGAAGCTAGATCCATCTCTTTCATTGTGTACTAAACTAAAATCAAAGTGGATGAGAGACCTAAATATTAAAACAGACTCTAAACATGCTGCAAAGCAGGTGCGTTAAAACTCTTGGAGACATTGGCTTAGGGAAAGACTTTATGAGCAAAACTTCTGTAGCACAAGAACTACCAGAAGAAAACAAATGGGATCTCTTTTTATTAAAAAGCTTCTGGGGGCCGGAGGGGTTAGCTCAGTGGTTCTGGCGCCTGCCTTGCAAGCGCAAGGACCTGAGTTCGATCCCCGGTAACCACATATAATGCTGGGCGTGGAGACACGCCCA
>PVIC010017927.1:0-32158 GCA_004025085.1 Thryonomys swinderianus
TTGCAAGCGCAAGGATCTGAGTTCGATCCCCGGTTACCACATATAATGCTGGGCGTGGTGGCTCACGCCTGTAATCCCAGCACTCGGGAGGCAGAGACAGGAGGATTGCTGAGTTCGCGGCGGCTTACCTGGGCACCATAGTGAGCCAGCCTGAACTACAAAGTGAGACCCTGTCTCCAAAAAAGCAAAAAAAAAAAAAAAAAAAAAAAGAAAAAGGTGACAAACCCTTAGCCAACCTTGTCAAAAAAAAGAAAAGGTTCACATCCATGCAATTAGGAATGAAAAGGGTAAAATCACAACGGTTTTTTCAGAAATCCAGAAAATCATCACTACCTACTTTGAGAAGTTGTATTCTAATAAGATGGAAAATGCAAAAGAAATGGACAGATTCCTAGATACACATGAATTACTAAAGCTCAAGAGACATAAAAATTCTATACCAACCAATATCAGTTAATGAAACTGAAGAAGTATTTCCTAAATACATATGAATTATGAAAGCTGGATCAAGGAGATCTAAAAATTTTAAATAACCCAGTATCATAATGGAATTGAAAAAGTAATTAAAAACCTACCAACAGGGCCGGAGGGTTAGCTCAGTGGTTCCGGTGCCTGCCTCACAAACTCAATGGTCCTGAGTTTGATCCCCAGTAACTACATACAATGCTGGGCATGGAGACTCACGTCCACCAGCAATCAAAACCACATACCACAGTGCCGGATGTGGTGGCGCATACCTGTAATCCCAGCACTCAGGAGGCAGAGACAGGAGGATTGCTGAGTTCGCGGCGGCTTGCCTGGGCTACATAGTGAGCTCAGAGCCAGCCTGAACTACAAAGTGAGACCCTGTCTCAAAAAAAAAAACAAAAAAAAAAAAACAAAAACAAAACCTACTAACAAAGAAAATTCCAGACCCTGAAAGATGCTTAGTTTACAAGAATTTTAGAGAGGGGCCAAGGATTTAGCTCAAGTGGTACTGTGCCTACCATGGATGCACAAGGGAACCTGAGTTTGATCCCTGGTACCACACACACGCAAAAAAAAGAATTTTATAGAAGACCTAATGTTGGTGCTTCTAAACCTCTGTAATGAAATAAAAAGGGAAGTAATACTCCAAAAACTCATTCCTGGAAGGAAGCATTACCCTGCTACCAAAACTAGAGTAGGATCCAACTGGAATAGAGACCTATAAGCCAGTCTTCCCAATGATCATAGTTGCTAAAATCTTTAATAAAATACTGGCAAACAGAATGTAGCAAATCATCAAGAAGACCATACAACATGACTGAGCAGGGCTAATCCCAGGCATGCAAGGATGGCTCAACATGCAGAAATCAATAAATGTAATACACCACATTAAAAGAGCTAAGGAACAAAAACCATATGATTATCTCAATACATACATAAAAAGCATCTGACAAAGTCTAACACCAATTCATGATAAAAACCCTATAGAGAGGAGGGAGGGGTGTAAAAAAAAACCCTATAGAAAATTGGAATAGATGGTCTATATCTCAATCTGATAAAAGCCATCTATGACAAACCAACAGCCAACTTCATACTAAATGGTCACAATCTGAACGCTTTCACTCTAAAATGAGAAAAAGACAAGGATGTCCTCTTTCACCACTCTTACTGAATACAGTTTTGGAAATACTAGCTAAAGCAATTTGACAAGAGAAAGAAATAAAAACAATAAAGATAGGAAAAGAAGTTTAATTATCACTATTTGCAGATGACATGATACTCTACATAGAAGACCCCAAAAATTCCACCCAAAGATTTCTAGATTTAATAACCAAATTCTGTAGTGTAGCTGGATACAAGTCAACACTCAACAATCGATAGCCTTCCTATATATGGCAAACTCACAGAAAGAGAAATTAGGAAAACAACACCTTTCACAACAGCATTCAAAAAAATCAAATACCTAGGTGTCAGTATAGCAAAGGAAGAAAAGATCTTTACATTGAAAACTATAGTATTCCAAAGAAGGAGACTGAAGAGGGTATCAGAAAATGGAAAGTTGGGCTGGGTATTTAGCTCAGTGGCACTGTGCCTTCCTTGCAAGCACAAAATCCTGAATTCAGTCCCTGGTACTGAAAAAAGAAACCACAGAAAATGGAAAGTTATCTCTTATTCTTGGGAAGGAAGAACCAATAGAGTGAAAATGGCCATACTTTAAAAATTTTTATACAAAAAATTTAAAAAATAAAATTGTTATACAGATTTAATGCACTCCTTATCAAATACCAAAAGGGTATCTCACCAAATTAGAGAAGACAACCCTAACATTCATTTGGAACAAGAAGAGACCTAGAATCCCACAAGCAATACTGAGCAACAAAGGCAAGGCAGGGAGGATAATAGTCCCCAACTTGAAATTATACTACATAGCTAATGTAATAAACAACAGCCTGCTACCTGCAAAACACATGTATCAAAAATCAGTGGAACAGAACAGGAGATGCAAAAACAATTCCAAACACACTCAGCCAACTTGTCTTTGAGGAAAGAGCCAAACATCTACACTGGAAGAAAGATAGTAAATGGTGTTGGAAAAACTGGGTTTCCACATGCCAAAGGTTAAAATAGACCCATATCTTTCACCCTGCATGAATCTAAAATTGAAATGGATCAAAGGTCTAAATATTAAAACAGATATACTAAAATCTGCTGCAAGGTAGAATAGGAAGAACTCTTAAAGATACGGTGAAAGCCCTGGGATTTAGCTCAGTGGTTCTGATACCTTCCTTGCAAGCACAAGATCCCACATTTGATCCTCAGTGGGAAAAAGCCTACAAACACAGTGTAGAAAAAACACTTTAGGAATAAAACCTTGATTACACAAGAAATATCAAAAGAATCGACAACTGACATCTTACCTTATTTAAATGCTTTTGGACAGTAAAAGAAACCACCAACAGAGAGACCACTCAAAGTAGGAAAAAAAATTTTCATAGATGTTCTTCCGGCAAAAGACTAATATCTAGAATGCATAAAGAACTAAAAAGTACCAGACCCACACACACACATTGAAACACCCATTCAAAAAGTGGTCATGTGAAATGAATAGACTCTTCTCAGGTGAAGAAGAAGAAACAGCAAGTAAATATATGAAAAAATGCTCAACCACACTGTCATTTGAGAGAGACAAATTAAAGCAATGCTGAGATTCCATCTCACTACAGAAATAAGGGCTAATATCAAGAAATCAACCAATAACAAATCCTGGCAGGGCTGTGAGGAAAAAGGAAACTTCTCCACTAGTGGTGGGAGTATAGGCTGGTACAACCAGAGCAGAAATCATTGTGGAGATTCCTCAGAAAACTAAAACTAGGACCAGAGATTTAGCTCCATGGTTCCAGAGTTTGCCAAGCAAGCACAAGGTCCCTGGTTCATCCTGGTAACCACATACAATACTGGGTGTGGTGACTCATGGTCACCAGCAATCAGTACCACATACCAAATGCCAGGGGTGGTGGCTCATTCCTGCAATCCCAGCACTCAGGAGGCAGAGGCAGGACGATTGCTGTGAGTTTTAGGCTAGTCTGGGCTACATAGTGAGCTCAGGGCCAGCCTAAACTACAAAGCAAGACCCTGTCTCCAAAAACAAACAAAGAAACCTAAAACTAAAACTAGAGGTTCCTAACCCAGGTCTTCTTCTGGGTATCATTCCAAAATAGTCAAACGCATCTTTACCACAGAACATATGTACTCCCATGTTTACAGCGACACAATTTGTAATAGCTAAATCTTGGGAAGAGCCCAAATGCCCATCAACTGATGAATAGATAAAGAAGATGTGAGTTTTTTTATACAGTAGAATAAAGAAGGATAAGTGAGGACATTTATATCTAAATTGATGGATCTTGGGGCCATACTCTTAAGTGAAATAAATCAGACACACATTTAAATACCACATTGTTTCTCTGGTGTAAGAAATCGGAAATGTAAATAAGGATCATAGTGTATAAAAGATATTGGGAAATGGGAAGAAAATGTCAAATAAGAAGGGTAACAAAGGAGAGGAGAGGAGAAAAGGAAGAAATAGAAAGAAGGAGAAAAATGGAAATGAAGCTTTAGTAAATAAGGAAGGGAAAAAGGGTTGAAGGTAGGAGCAGAGAAGAGGAACAAAACAAGATATATCAACTACAGGTATAAATTCCCTGTGATGACTGTTATCATTATGTATATCTAAAATGTTCCAATAAAAAAGGAAAGGGGGGGCTGGAGGGTTAGCTCAGTGGTTCCGGCGCATGCCTTGCAAGCGCAAGGTCCTGAGTTCGATCCCTGGTAACCACATACAATGTTGGGCGTGGAGACTCACGCCCACCAACAATCAATACCGCATACTACAGTGCCAGGCATGGTGGCTCACGCCTGTAATCCCAGCACTCGGGAGGCAGAGACAGGAGGATTGCTGAGTTCCAGGCTTGCCTGGGTTACATAGTGAGCTCAGAGCCAGCCTGAACTACAAAGCGAGACCCTGTCTCAAAAAAAAAAAAGGGGGGGGGGGAGGGAAATCTTCCAAAAGACTGCCATGTAATACCATACTTGCATTTCATCTATCTGAACTTAGTACAAGTCCATATCTATGTATAAAGCAGGCTGCAGAAATGTGGAAAAATTTTTAAAATTTCCATGTAGCACTTTAAAAACTAGGGGTCTAGCACTGTGGACATAGAGGACAACATCTAACTTCTGCTGCACTAAGGCTACCGGGAGAATGAAAACACACACCCGCCCTCAGGAAGCTTCAGTTTAGTAATAGAACTGGGCACATACATAACCAATGATGGTGAAATCCAGGTCTGGCTGAGCCAGCTGCATGCAAGCCAGTCTCCTAGGTCCTGAGAGAGCCCTTGGCCCTCAGTGAACTAAATTGAGACCAAAGCAAGCATTGAGCTAATGCAAGCACGATAAAGCCAGAGATTGCCCGATCCTCCCTAGGGTTGGGCCCCTCCTGTGACAACCATAGACTAATCCCCAATAGCCACCGCAAACCCCTCCCACCGCTTGTGCTATATGATGCCCTACACTGCATTCATTAACCTGAAGCTTTCCAGACACCTCCCCAGAGTTTGGTGTGCGTGTGTGACTCTGCACTTCACCTTCTCATGTATAGTCCTGTGACAACAATAACCGGGGCCCAAACGTGGGGCCCTTGGGTAATCCTTCACCTTACCTCTCAGGTGAGTGCCCCCACCTTCATGGGGGAATTCCTCCTCCCTGCGGCTCAACAGGCACTTCTTTAATGTATTGGACCCGCTTCCACCTTCTTTCCACCCACCTCACCGTGAAATGGGAAATATCCTCTACTGTTCTTTGCAACCCCAAGATGGCGCCTGTGCCTCTTCTCTTCCAGCAGACACACAGGCACCACCCCCTGTGGATCACCGGCCCCTCCTTCTGCTCCATCCCTTAAACTGCCCCACCTGCACAATGCTTCTGACCCTCATCCCAACCCGCCAGAGGTGATGGCAAAGGTGACGTCTGGCTCTGGCGCTGTGACTCTCGCTGCTGCCGCCACTGCTTCTTGAAGCCCCTCTGGGCCTCTACTTCCCAAGAGACGCCTACTGGGAGTGGCGGTACTTGGACCAGCCAGCCGGGACCCCACTGCTCTATGTGCCCGCCCTGCGAGACCCGCCCAGAGAGGTACCAGCTTCCACCTGGGCCAGCACCTCTAACGGCATCTACCACAAGCTACTTCACAAGAATGACTGGATCCACGTGGAGGACACTGGCCTTCTCTACCTCACCCGAAGCCTGTGCCGCAATGCCGGGGAGCAGCTCAGCCTGAGGAATGGTGGCTCCCTACAAAAGATGTCAAGCCCTAGCGCCGGAGATTTAGCTCAGTGGTTCCGGCACCTGCCTCGCAAGCGCAAGGTCCTGAGTTCGATCCCGGTAACCACATAGAATGCTGGGCGTGGTGACTCATGCCCACCAGCCATGAATACCACATACCACAGTGCCGGGCGTGGTGGCCCACGCCTGTAATCCCAGCACTCGAGAGGCAGAGACAGGAGGATTGCTGAGTTCAAGGCTTGCCTGGGCTACATAGTGAGCTCAGGACCAGCCTGAACTATAAAGCGAGACCCTGTCTCAAAAAAAAAAAAAAAGATGTCAAGCCCTACACCGCCACCTGAACTGCCAATCAGCCAAATGAGGAGGTTCTTGCTTCAGGAATGGCCCCCAAAACGTCAATGCTGCCCAGCACCACAACACCCCAATAAGAATACCTGGAGAGATATAAGGGGCCTCCAAGGCCAAGCTTGTGCTTTGGCCCCTCCGGGAACCCCCCCACCCCATACCAAGACCAGTGCTGGTGGGCCTTCTGTGTGCTGCGCCCACCGCCAACTCCCAGACCACATTCACCTAAGTATGAGTCCTAGTTCCCAGCCCCCTCTTCTAGTCATTGACTGGAATTCCTCCCTTCCTCGCCTCTTTGGCAATGACTCCTCCATTTACCCTGTAGTCATCAATGGCATCCACCCCCAGTCTCCAGCTGATACCACACAGAATACTTTGTCTTTCCTTCCTCTGTCTGCTTTTCTACCTCACCTCCAACTGACTCTTCCTCCGCCCTAGCAACCTAAAAACTAACACCATTGACCCATTTTCCTTGCTCTTGGTGCCCACGCTTCCTTCTCCAGGGTCTCTGGGACCCCTTACTTGTATGGTGATTATACTACGTATCCTATACCTCTGACTCAAGAATTTTGCCTTGCAGTGCCTGTGTGCCCACTCCTTACTGAAGATGGTCAAACAGTGACCCCCTGTTTAACCTTGTGCTTCTCCAACACAGCAAACAGTTTGGGGGCCTCGGCCATCATGCCATCATTGTGTTTGTGGTTGCCATGGTCTTTGCAGCCACCACTGGTTCAATCACCTTGCACAACCAGATCACCACTGCTGCTGCTGTTAGTCAACTTGCTCAAAATATTACACACACCCTTGAACAAACTTCGGCTCTCTTCCATGACACCCGTGCTGCCCTTGTCAACCTGCAGTCCCAAGTGGACTTGGTCCTTTGATGTGGTTACCTTTAATAACGTCTGGGGCTCCGTTTAGGAGGGGTTCACAATGGGCTGGTCTAAGTTAAGTTCATGGGCTCGTGGGCTAATTTTAGGGTGACCCTATCTGACCAAACCCATAAAAATGTCATATGGTTGGCAGAAGCCATTGAGTCTAAACAGAGGGGGGGAGATGAAGGTGAAATCTAGGTCTGGTGGAGCCAGCTGCACCCACCGCAAGCCAGTCTCCTTGGTCCTAAGAGAGCCCTTGGCCCTTGGTAGAGTAAGTTGAGACCAAAGCAAGCATTAGCTAATGCAAGCACAATAGGGTCAGAGATTGCCCAGTCCTCCCCAGGGTTGGGCCCCTCCTCTGGCAACCACAGACCAATCCCTAATAGCCACCACACATCCCTCCCACTGCTTGTGCTATATAACATCCTACACTGCATTCATTAAGCAGAAGCTTTCCAGAGACCTTTCCAGACACCTCCTCAGAGTCTGGTGTGCGTGTGTGACTCTGCACCTCACCCTCTTGTGTGCAGCCCCATGATGACAACAAACCACTTCTAGTTTAACTTGACCAAAATAACTTTTCTTCCTATAGGGAAAGATGTGATTACAATGACAATAAAATTATAAAAGCCATAAACTAAATACTAACTCATGAGAATAAGGACACATGTTTATAGTCATGTAGTTGTGACTTTGCATACTTTTTCAAATTCTGAAGTTTTATTCCACAACAAATTTGTATTTAATTTCTGGGGTCATTTGCATGTTAGGAAATGAATTTAGGAAACTCAATTATCAGTATCTGAAATGGTAGAAATAATAATTATGAGTCATTCAGTGATTCTATTTCTGACATCTTATAGTGGGTATCACATTTACTGCTGCTTTATTTTTAGCTATGTGATCTGTCACTCAGTGCACTTGGCAGATTGTATCGGCTGAAATGTGAAAAAGATCTGCAGAGTCAGTAAAGTTGCCAAGACTTCATCAAAGATTATACCAAGCTGGTCATTTAGTTTTTGGTACAAATTGTCACATCACTTTCTAGTGCCAGAAGTCACAGTGGCTGACCTGAGTTGGAGCTGAGGCAGCTATTACTTGTCCAGTTCTGCATTCTCATGTCCTTCTCCCCTAGAGGATTCTATTCCGTAGTGGTGCTGTGCTGATGGCCTCTGTGGCGATTGGCCCAATCCGCAGGCCTTGCCACATATTTTAGTGTTAACCTAGGGGAAGATTCATTCCTGAACGTTGAGAGTAGAAAAGAGACCATCTAAATGCAAATTAACAGAATTGCTTTGACTTTCTGCAGGAAGCGCACATGGTGCAGAATCAAAAGAAAGTTAATCTTGTTTTAAACATGAAAAGCTCAGTGTCTTCTGAGTCTGATCCCAGCTGCTGTCATCACTCATTTAAAAGCTCAGAAGTTTAAATGAACATTCCTAAGTGAAAGAATCCAAGACAGGAAATGGTCATACACTGTATGATCACAGCTATATGATAGTCTAGAAAGACAAAACTGTAGAGTCAAGAGACACTTGATGGTTTGCTAAGGATTAAATTGGAGAGCAAGTGGAGAAATGAAGCATTGGGAACATTTGGGCAAGTGAAACTTCTGCATGATTCTATAATCATAGATAAGTCAAATGCTGCATTAAAACCTGTAGAACTGGGGGCCGGAGATTTAGCTCAGTGGTTCCAGTGCCTGCCTTGCAAGTGCAAGGTCCTGAGTTCGATCCCCGGTAACCACATACAATGCTGGGCATGGTGACTCATGCCCACCAACATTCAATCAGCAATCAGCACCACATACCACAGTGCCGGGCGTGGTGGCTCGTGCCTGTCATCCCAGCACTCGGGAGGCAGAGACAGGAGGATTGCTGAGTTCGGGGCTTGCCTGGGCTACATAGTGAGCTCAGAGCCAGCCTGAACTACAAAGTGAGACCCTGTCTCAAAAAAAAAAAAGGCCTACTGAAGAAAGTAGGGAGAAAGGTTCTGAACTTAAGTAACTTTGGAAATTAATGAAATTTATAAGACTAAAGACAAAAGTAATTCTCATAAGAACTCAATTTAGGGCCGGAGGGTTAGCTCAGTGGTTCCAGCGCCTGCCTCGCAAGCGCAAGGTCCTGAGTTCGATCCCCGGTAACCACATATAATGCTGGGCGTGGAGACTCACGCCCACCAACAATCAACACCACATACTACAATGCCGGATGTGGTGGCTCATGCCTGTCATCCCAGCACTTGGGAGGCAGAGACAGAAGGATTGCTGAGTTCGCGGCGGCTTGCCTGGGCACCATAGTGAGCTCAGGGCCAGCCTGAACTACAAAGCGAGACCCTGTCTCAAAAAGAAAAAAAAAAAAAAAAAAAAAGAACTCAATTTAGTTGATAACTTTTATTTGGAAAAAAACAGGTTAACAATTTTGATAGTAGAAGTAAAGAGTTAATGGCACGTGGTGGATCCAGTTTTCCCATTGCTGGAGTGATAATGATTAAATAAGAAGAGAAGGCTGGAATATTTATGAATTAACTAAAGTTGAAGATATGTGACAATTCATGTTCAGTTTAGTGTGGATACAAATGGCTACATATGACAGTATTTATGTATATATATATACACATATATTATATTATTATTATATATTATAATATATATTTATGTATATATACATATATAATATATATTATGTGTGTGTATATACATATATATGTATATATATGCATGCATTGGTTCTTTGACTTGTTAGCCAAGATGTACTAAAAGACTTAGTGTGTTTGTTAGCATAGACATAGACAACTTGTCTATAATCTTTATTTCTGATGCTCTTGATGGCTAATATCACTCTCCAATAAAAGGAATTAAGGGATGTCTAGAGAATTGGTTGATTCTAGGTTGGGGTAGGAAATATACAAGATGAGTGTAGAACATATAATACCAGGAATTAATGAAATATCAAATATAAATATGGTTATATCAAATAGGCACAAGAGCCAACTGAAAAAGTTTCCAATTACTAAAGGTAGAAAAATAAGAGTAAAATAAAATGAGTAAACAACAGAACTATTAGATTATACCCCAAAGTGTAAAATAAACGCCTGAGTCAACAATGATATAAATAAATGATTAAGTAGGCTAATGAGTGAAAGAGACCAGACAAATGGCGGATGTAGAAGAATTGTGAATAATTTCTGTAGATACTTTGTCATCAAGACAGGAAGGCATAAATACCATATATGCACAGTGACTTCCCTGTAAAATAATGAAAATCAAGGAAGAAGAGGAACTTTATAGTAAAAAAAATTAGATAAAAACTACCTCAGCCAGATGAGCAAGGTCAACATCAAATCATAGACATCATAGCAATAGTATACACCCTTGATATAATTTGATAAAAATACTATTTTACCTTTTAAATCTTCTTTCCCAAATCCCATATCACTACCTCATATGAGAAAACATCAAATTCCAATTGAGAGAGACTTTACAAAATACCTGACCTGTATTCCTCAAAACTATCAAGACCACCAAAAACAAGAAGTGTAAGAGAATTATCACAGCAGAGAGAAGCCCACTAAATATAATATGATATTCTGGATGAGATCTTAAAACAGCAAAAGGATATTTTGCAAAAATTAATAAAATCTGAATATTAGTTCAATGTGCTTCTAGTTAATACTAGTTAATATTGATCCATACTTTGTAATGAATGTATTATACTAATAAAAAATGGTAACAATAGGAAAACAGGACTCTGCCACCTTCCTAATTTTCCTGTGAACTTAAAACCATTTTAGTCACTGCAATATATTTCTCAAAAACCTCCTGACACATGATTATTTATTATTAAAGGATGTAAGTAGCCCAGAGATATTAAATAATTTTTCCAAGTTAACAACGTAAGTTATCATCAGTATAACCTAAACATAAAGGTCATCTTTACTGTGACTTGTTCTTATTTATTTAGCAAGTGCTTATATTATGCTTACAATGTGACAGGCACTATTGTAAGCAGCCTACAAATAGCAGCTCAATTTAACCTCATCATAAGGTCCCAAGGAGGGTACTGCTATTATCAGTAATAGATTTTTTTTACTCTAACCCTTTTTACAAACTGAGAACTGAGACAATGTTAAGCAACACTTGCTCAATTGAAACAACTGGAAAGTGTCAAAGCTAATGTTTGGATCGAGACAGTCTTGTTCCAGAGATTATCTGTACTTGCCCTCTCTTATTCAAAGAAGGTTTGACAAGTAACTGTAAATTATAATTTCTTCCACTAATTTGGGTGTTTAAAAAAATGAAAACTTGAGTGCAGACGTATTGTATTATTATGTCTAGTCACTAGGCGGCGTCAAAGCTCTTACAAACCTGCCTAAGGATTATATGTAGTATTTGAAAAGGAGTAGAGCCGTTTCTTGGCCCAAGCAATGCAGGGCCTCCAAGTCCTCCTCTACTGAATTATTCCTCTTGCCACGTCTGTGTTGCTTTTAACCTATTTTCATTTGCTAAGCTCATGAATAAAAAGAAACGCACACACATAAAAATTGTTCAGGGATATTTAAATTCTATACAGTTTTCACTTCTCTTCTTCCAGTTATTATACATACCCTACACATTTTATGTATTTTAAAATATAACAGTTTGTTACATATTATTTTATTTTCAAAATCTTTTGTTTGTCTTCTGCCCACAACTACCTAATATGTCAGCTTCTTGTCACCAGGGAACACAGCTTATATTGCACTTACTATTTTTGAAAATCGCAGAGCACCTGGCACAGCGTTGGGTACTTTATAAATACTTGCTAATCAGTTTGACTGCATAAATAACTTAATTTGCATAATGAATGTGTTTTCCAGGCTGGCATAAGCCAACTTAAACATTCACTAGATACATATTTAAGGAAATCTAATAGTGAGTCTTTTTTAATTGTCATGAAACACTGTAATTTAATCTACCGTAAATCTCTATTTTCATATATGGTTTGGCTCAAAGAAGAAAACACATGGGTATCACTGACAGAATAAAAATCAGTTTGTAGTGAATGTGATCATTATGTATATCTAAATGATACCAATAAACTAAATTTTAAAATCAGTTTAAAAACTGATTTACAGAGTTTACAAAGGTTTATGTGAGCTGGGTTAGGTGACACCTTCTGGAAGGCTAAGACAGGAAGATTCTCAGCTTGAGATTGGCCTGGATCACATAGTGACTTAGTAAAATACTGTCTCAAAATAAAAAATAAAAAGGCCTGGGAATGCAGCTTAGCGTGAAGGCTCTAAATTCAATCCTCAGTACTGAAAAGAAAAGAGTAAAGGCTTCTTTGGGTTTTGTCTTTGGTCCTTGTTTTAGTTTCTAGTTTTGTCTACACACTGTGGGACAAGAAAGGCTACGTGGTCAAGTTATTAAGTTGCTGCCTGAACAGGTAAGGGCCCAGACTCTAGTCCTGCCCTCCATCACTCACTAGTGTGAAACCACTTGAACTTTCTGGGACCTGAGGGTCTCATGCATAAACAATGGAGTTCAGTGAGTTGAGCTCTTTCAAAGTCAATGTTCAATGTCCCAGGAGTTCAGAGAGATGGTAAAAGAGTCTTACCATATCCTCCATCTAGACTACGATGTTTATTCCTATATTCTTTTTTGGAGGAGATGGAGGTCTCACAGTGTTGCCTAGGCTGGTCTCAAACTTGTCATTCTCCTGACTCAGCTTCCCAAGCAGCTGGAATTACTATCTATATTCTGTATCTTAGAGGCCATTAAAATCATCATAGTCTGAAATGATATAATCTCTGTCAAAAGCATTTAGTATTTCCTTTAACTTACTTATTAATTACCCTGGACACAGTAAATATAAGGACAGATACCATCACTGTGTTTCAGTTTTAAAGACTGAGTAGATTAATGGACTGGTAGCAGACCTGACTGTTGAACCTGACCTTTTATTTCTTTACAAAGCTGGTTGAAAGAAAACTCTCAGGTGTTACTTTTTCTAACAAATATGAGCATTCCGATGACTATAAGATTACTCATATATTTCATTTCTACCAAGAGAGACCATTCATTTAGCTTTAAAATGTATCAGAAACAAAGAGGTTTGGGGGCCATCTGAGAGGAGTTTATGAGCTGTAAATTGAATGCACTGAGAACAATTAAGCATTTAAATTAGAGCGATGTGTAAATTTAACAGCTGCTTGTCAGTTGCAAGCTACAGACCACCTGCTTTGCAGAATCTGCATACAAAATGAAAATAGATGGAATAGTAGAGAGCAGAATCTAAATTTGGTAATTTGGAGCATATATTCAGATTGCACATGCAGCTGGAGAACCTTTAAGATTAGAAGTACAGCATCTCTTCTAGGACTGCTTCACTGGACAAAGATTTGTTAAACTGTTTAAAATGCTCTTAAATTTCAATTTAATTACTCTCAGTTAATAGTCTGGGACTGTTTCAAGAGAATCTGACCATGAAGGCTGATGATTATTTTTGGTATTAAAAAGAATAATGTAATGAAGTCCTAGAAGCTTATATTTATCTACATGGTATTTATAAAATACTTTAATTTTAAACCAATGTTTCCAAGATCCTCCTTATGGTTGCTATTAGGGGAGAGAAAGGGAGTTCTTAAGACATTGATCTTCCAAACTTTTATCATCTACCTCCTCAGTTAAATATATTTTAAATACACTGTAATAAAGTACTGATAATTATTGAATTATTGAAAAATCAGAGGATTTGGATTTTTTTCTTAGCCCAACCTATAAAAATTACTCCTTCATATCAAAATTCACCACCCAGATGTTGCTCTCTGTGTTTTACGGTGACACATTCAGGAGTTTCTGATAAATAAGTAGACATAAATCACAGAAGGAAGACCCACTTGTTCCATGAATCAAAAAGGTGAATGTTTTTGAAGAGGTTTTAATGGGTTGCTATAGTTTCCTTAGTTTCTGTTCTCAACTGTATCACTTTGGTTTTAAAATAGATGTGATCCTAAAAACATAGTTTTGTCCCTTAAGGGTACGTGAGCTCATTCAATAAACATTAATAAAAGAAAGATGAGTAAGACTTCCTGGGGACCAGGGATTTAGCTCCATGGTTCTGGCATCTGCCTTGCAAGGGCAAGGTCCCTAGTTGGATCCTGGTAACCACATACAAAAATACTGGGCATGGTGACTCACGCCTGCCAGCAATCAATGCCTCACACCACAGTGCCAGGCATAGTGGCTCACGCCTGTAATCTCAGCACTTGAGAGACAGAGACAGGAGGATTGCTGAGTTCGAGGCTTGCCTGGGATACATAGTGAGCTCAGGGCCAGCCTGAGCTACAAAGTGAGACCCTGTGTCAAAAAAAAAAAAAAAAATCTAGGGTACCTCAGAATATGAGGAACCTCCTCATAGGCCATTTGAAAAATAAGTTAGGCTTGGAAAAGCTACTGATGGAAAGCTACTGATAGTTTCTAAATAGGGAATTATCCACTTGGTAGAAAGAGGACTAGTGCTAGAATATGTGGGTTTGAGTCCTAATTTTGTCACTTGTTATACAATCTTTGAGATTCTCATGTTCCCAGTTTCCGAAATGTTATGATAACATCATAACAAACACTTCATAGGATTGATGTGAGATTTGAATAAGCACAGTAGAAAGTGCATTAGAAAGCTAATGATAAACGCTGCTTTTTATTAAGTTACCATATACATTAGTTTGCTCAGATTTTTGTATCATGTGCCACAGACCGAATATCTTAAACAACAGAAAAATTTTGTCCTCACTGCAGCAGTTGACTTATGCTTGTGGATATCTTCTCCATTTGGCATCACAGAGTCTTCTCTCTCCATGAGAGAGAAAAACAGGCAGTGTCTTAGTTTCTCACTTTCTCACTGCTGGGACAAAATACCCAAGACTAGCAAGTTAAAGGAGGAAAGTTTATTTTAGCTTACAGTCTGTAAATGTTGCAGACCACAGTCGGCTGGCTCCAGGGCAGGAATGCATAACGGAGGGGGATTTCGAAGGAGAGACAATTCATGACATGGCTGGCAGGAAGAAAGCAGCTTCTCTTCTACTTTCTCTTTTCATTTCATCCAGGCTACACAGTACAATGGGATGATGTTCCCACACCCAGGGTGGGTCTTCCCTGTTCAGCAATTTATCACCCCCCAACAGAACTATGCTGAAACAGTCAATGGACTATAAGTCCATGTGACACACCTGTGATCCATTCACCCCCCACTACAGGCAAAGGAGGCTTTGGGGGGACTTCTAGATACAAGCCATAACAAGCATTAAAGGCTCTTCTTTTTATAATGTGTGTGGAGTAAAGGATATGTACATTTTATTTAATAGATATTGCCTAACACTAGTCCATAACAATTTTAGTATATGTGCTGCCGAAGCGAGCACGTCCATAACAATTTTGATACATTCTCTCTTAAACAATGTATACATGCTGTTTCCTATATCTTTACCTAACTAGTGTATTATCAGACTTTCATATCTTGCTGATCAATAGATTTTCACGTTTCTTACAAGTATTTTTTGTAGTGAGTTCATGTCAACATGAAGTAACTTTTTTCTTTTCAAAGCAATGTTGAATTTTTTTTCCAAATTAATAAATTATTATTATTATTATTAAAGGTTTTTTTGAGACAGGATCTTATATATAGCTCAGGCTTGTCTTGCACTCACTAGGTAGTCCAGACTGGCCTCAAACTCGAGACAATCCTCCTGTCTCAGCTTCCCAAGTGCTGGAATTATAGGCATGTGCTATCATGCCTGGCTTTACTTATTTATTTTTGAGACAGGATCTTGCTGTGCAATTCAACCTGGTCTTGAATTCACTCTGTAGCCCAGACTAGCTTTTTTTTTTTTTTTTTTTTTTTGAGACAGGGTCTCACTTTGTAGTTCAGGTTGGACCTGAACTCACTATGTAGCCCAGGCAAACCTTGAACTCAGCAATCCTCCTGCCTCTGGCTCCTGAGTGCTGGGATTACAGGCGTGAGCCACCACGTCTAGAACTGTGGTATGCGGTATTGATTGCTGGAGGGCGTGAGTCTCCACGCCTAGCATTGTATGTGGTTACTGGGGATCGAACTCAGGATCTTGCGCTTGCGAGGCAGGCGCTGGAACCACTGAGCTAACCCTCCGGCCCCACGGTGATCCTTTTGACAGCCTCCCAAGTGCTGGGATTACAGGTGTCACCATACCAGAGTTCTAGATAGTAAATTATGATGAAGTGCATATATAAACATGGGAACTAGAACATAATATTTCACCTGAAAATATATCTTGCGTTTTTAAGTATAAGGAACAAAATGCATTTGATGTTTACTCTTCGTTTTCACAGTACCAACTGTTATTCCACATCTGGCATTCTGGTGGCTACACCTGGGGCATCACAAAACCAAAAACAGATGAGTGGGTTTTTAGAGAAGTAGAAGTGCCAGGTTCCATCAGAGAAACACTGGGAACACCACACAGTGAAGACTACATTTTAACCAGAAGATGTCAAATTTGATCAAAGGATGCCTCCCACAAAAAGAAGCCACAGACAGCAGCTGGGAAGGGGGAGGGGCAGAAGGAAATAAGAGTTGGAAATAGGTAAAACAGTAGGTATAGAGCAATCTAGTATACTTTGGTTGGCTGGCATATTCGGGGGTCTGGACTATGTTACATGAGCCCACTGCTGCTCTTAATCCTTTCACCCTTGTGCGCAGGAGCATGTGGCTCCTATAACTCACGTGCTTTCATGGGTGTCAAATACTATAGCAGTTCAAAGTCTGGGTTTAGGAGTCCAGAAGCCTGGTGCCCAGACTCAGTTACATTATTTATCACTGTGTGTTTATGAACAATTTACTAAAGAGCTCTTGACCTTTAATTGCTTTATGTAAAAAGGAGCTAGTTAGGAATTCTTTCCCATAAAAAGATATAGTGGTGATTATATGAGATAAGAGACTGTGGAATACTTATACAATGCATGGTATAGTGTGAGTGTGGATAAAATTTAGCCAGTATTGAGTGAGGGTGATGGTGCAAGCCTGTAATCCCAGCATTTGGGAGGTTGAGTCAGGAGGATAGCCACAAGTTCAAGGCCAGCCTGGACTACACAGCAAACCCCATCTCTTAAAATAAAATAAAAATTTAGCCAGTATTACCTTCAGTCACAAGTTCTCTCTAACTTAAGCTTGGAATGATCTAGAACCACTTTCTCCATCTGTTTACCAGAGCCATGTCATTTTTATCCATTTTGTATATTTATTGTCTATGAAGATTTTACTTAAGTGAAGTCAAATGATTTTAAAAAACAGCCTTCAGAAACATGGTCTAGATCAATGATACAAGTTTTGAATGGGGTAAGTCTAAGAATTTGACTAGGACATTTTACTAGAAAATTACCTCCATTTGGGAAGACACGTTTATGGTATGGTTCTGGTCAGTTGTGTGCTATAAATCCTGTCTAATCTGATACACAAGGAGACAACTGGACATCTCTGTCAACTCTCCTGCTCCAATAAGAAAACATAACCATAGCATTTCTTTTGCCTGTCAGTCTGGTTGGTAAAGAAATGACATTGTTTCTCTTTGGCTTTGTTGTTTGGCTTCTTTGTTTCCAATGCAGCTTCCCAGTTCATGGGTGATCAATGCTGACTGATCATTCATAGATTCTTAAATTACTAACATAGACTTGCATCTTACAGATAAAGAATCTTACAGATAAAGAATGTTACAGATAAAGCATAAATTAATAGCATCCATGATAAAGTTTTGCCCTGAATACAAAGTCCATCCCCATGGGAATTCATACAAGTTAAATAATGGAAATGGGAGAGGTGATGAGAGAAAGACTTTGATTTCTACAATGCTATGCCTAGGTAGTTTAATTGAGAAATAATATTAAAAATATTTTTCCTGGCCGGGTGTGGTGGCTCATGCCTGTAATCCCAGCACTTGGGAAGCAGAGGCAGGAGGATTGCTGAATTCGAGGCTTGACTGGGCTACATAGTGAGCTTAGGGCCAACCTGAACTACAAAGTGAGACCCTGTCTCAAAAAAAAATTTTTTTTTCCTGGTATTGCTTTTTCACAAAACAATCAAGTTGGAGGGACCTTTTTTTTTTTTTTGCAGTACTGGGGATTAAACTCAGACCCTTGTGCATCCAAAGCTGGTGTGGTACCACTTAAGCTAAATCCCCAACCCACAACCATTTGTTTTTTTAAAGTTAAGTCAATGTAACTTTTCATGCACTACGTATTGCTAATATAGAAAAAGATCCCAGTCAGGCTCTCTGATTGTTTTGTGCTCTAACAATGAGGTGAGAATTGGTTTGAGATTGTATTTCCCACTGTTCTACCCATTTACCAATCAGGAGCATATCCACCATCTGCACAGGGATACAATTTACACTCACAGTTCTCAGAAGTGTATTGTTCTGCTAGCAAGACTTATGACTCAAGAAGACAACAAAAGTTAACTTTATAACCACAAAAGAACAGGGGCTGAGAAAAAGCAAAAAGTACATTAATTTGACAATAATGGAAGTACTTTTTTAAAAAAGCAGAAATATGGTTTTAGATAAATTTGGAAACTTAATGATGTATTGACAGAGAAACTTGGAAATTTTAATCTAGAAGCTAATTAAATAAAATCTTTACATACTAGATCTATATAATTGGTCAGAGTAGGGAATATTCATATATAACACCATATGTACACTACAAATAAAATATTCTGAAATTAAAATTCAAAATACTGAAATATGATAGAATTATACAGAGACCCATGCAAACTTTCTGTGAAGCTTTTTTTAATTTTTTTTGAGACAGGGTCTTGCTTTGTAGTTCGGGCTGGCTCTGAGCTTACTATGTAGCCTAGGCAAGCTTCAAACTCAGCAATCCTCCTGTCTCTGCCTCCTGAGTGCTGGGATTATAGGCATGAGCCACCACGACCGGCCCTGTGAAGCTTTTTACTTGTGCTCTTTAGCACATACAGTGCCGTACGGTGATATTCAATCCAGCGTGGTTCCAAAGAAAGTGCAGAAGGAGCGTGGTGGTAAAAGAAAGCACAGAGTGGTAATGCAGGTGACTAATAAGAAAGTGCCGAGCAAAAATCGTAAAAAGAAAGTTTTCAAGAAAATAACTATTGAATTGAAGAAGGAAACCGTAGAAAAAGCATGAGTGTGTATTTGTGTGACTGATCTGGCCTCAGAGTACCACATGGTGAAGTCCACAAACTCCACTGTGTTGACAAATAAAGATGCCATCAAAGGAACCAGTGTGGCAAAGGGAGTAACAATGTTTGCCAAGCAGGATATAAGAGCCGGAAGAGGTCATGGGAAAAACTTTTGTCAGGTGTTGAATGAGAAACAGCTGCTAAATTACAGCGCTGTTGAAGCTATAATCTGAAAAATCCAAGAAATAGCACAGTGATTTACTACAAGAAAATCCCTCCACAAGAGCAACAAGTGTTGAATTTAAAGTCAGTAGAGGGTGGTTTCATAAATTCTGCAAGAGAAATGGATTCCACAGTGTGATAAGACATAGTCTTCTAATTTTTTTTTTTTTTTTTGAGACAGGGTCTCGCTTTGTAGTTCAGGCTGGCCCTGAGCTCACTATGTAGCCCAGGCAAGCCGCCGCGAACTCAGCAATCCTCCTGTCTCTGCCTCCTGAGTGCTGGGATTACAGGCGTGAGCCACCATGCCTGGCACTGTGGCATGTGGTGCTGATTGCTGGTTGATTGCTGGTGGGCGTGAGTCACCATGCCCAGCATTATTGTATGTTGTTTCCGGGGATCGAACTCAGGACCTTGCGCTTGCGAGGCAGGCGCTGGAACCTCTGAGCTAAATCTCCGGCCCCAGTCTTCCAATTCTGACAAGACTGCTATAGAAGCCTCTAACAAAGAATTAGTAAAGACAGAAGGATGTACCACTCTGTAATCAAACAGAGCTGGGGCTGGAGATTTAGCTCAGTGGTTCCGGCTTCTGCCTTGCAAGCACAAGTTCCCTGGTTCAATTCCAACAGCCACGTACCATAGTGGACATGGTGACTCACGCCCACCAGCAGTCAGTACCACATACTACAATGCCGGGCATGGTGGCCCACACCCATAATCCCAGCACTCAGGAGGCAGAGGTAGGATTGCTGAGGTCAGTGCTTGTCTGGGCTACAAAGTGAGCTCAGGGCCAGTCTGAACTACAAAGCCAGACCCTGTCTCAAAAACAAAACAAAACAAAACAATAACAACACCGAAAACCAAAAACCGGGCTGAACCCAACCTGTATCACTTGGGAGAAAAAGGCACTGTCAAGACACAAGCCTATGAAGGACAGAATGATCCTTTTTCTGTGTGTGTGAACATAAGCACAGATCTGAAGATTAAGCCACTAATGGTGTGCCATTCCCAGACCCTCCATGCATTTAAGGAACAGAATGTGAACAAGGCCAGAATGGCTGTCATGCGGAGAGCCAGTGTGAAAGCTTGGGTCACAAGGCAATTGTTCATGGACTGGCTGTGGAAGCTGTCACACTCACCATGAAGAAATCTTTCTGACAACCAATTGCCTGAAGTGACCTTCTTCTGATGGACAGAGCCTCAGCACACCCTCTAGCTTTGGTGAATAATATGGACGCTGAGTACAGCTTCATAAAGGTCAAGTTCCTCTTCATCAACACACCATGTCTTCTGCAGCCCATGGACCAGCAAGTGATCTGCAACTTCAAGTATACATACACCTGTGCATAAAGGTGCTCTTTCCCAGGTGTTTTAATCTCACTGCGGACAGTGTGTGACTCTGAAAGAGTTCTGGAAGAAACATTTCAATGTCCTCCACTGCATCTAAGAGACAAAGAAGATAGGAAACTCCTGAAGGAGATCTCTCCAATATCCTTTTGGAGGGAGAAGTCTCCTTCCAAATAATAACTCCCCCACCTACTTCCCTGTCCTGTATGCCCCAAGTCACTTCAAGCAAGATTAATGTTCTCTCTCTCTTCATACTGTACTGTACTTTGTTTCATACCTTTTATGGTTAAAAAATACATATTGTTGGGGGCCTGGATTTAGCTCAGTGGTTCTGGTGTCTGCCTCAAAAGCACAGGGTCCAAAGTTTGATCCCCAGTAACCACATACAACAATACTGGTCCTGGTGACTCACACCCACAAGCAATCAGTATCACACATCACTATGCTAGGAATGGTGGCTCACACCTGTAATCCCAGTACTCAAGAGGCAGAGGCAGATGATTGCTGTAAATTTGAGACTTGCCTGGGCTACATAGTGAGCTCAGGGCCAGCCTAAACTACAAAGTGAGACCCTGTCTCAAAAATGTAAAAAACAACAACAACATGGTTCAGAACAAATTAACCATATGGGGAAATTTGATTCAGTTTATAACTAATCCTGTTCACAATCAGAATTGTGGAATGAATTAAGTTCATGAACCAAGGCACCACTGTAGTAGAACTCATTGTATTCAATTACATGTAATCATCCATTAGCCCACTTTTTCTTCAAAATTAAATTCTTTTGTCCTATTGTATATTCAATAAATTTTTTTAAAAATTTGAATCTTTGGGCCAGAGGGTTAGCTCAGTGGTTCTGGCGCCTGCCTCACAAGCACAAGGTCCTGAGTTCGATCCCCAGTAAAACACATATAATGCTGGGTGTGGTGACACGCCCACCAGCAATCAGTACCACATACTACAGTGCCGGGCATGGTGGCTCACGCCTGTAATCCCAGCACTCGGGAGGCAGAGGCAGGAGGATTGCTGAGTTTGAGGCTTGCCTGGGCTACATAGTGAGCTCAGAGCCAGCCTGAACTACAAAGAGAGACCCAGTCTTAAAACAAAAATTGAATCTTTATTGGTACATTATATATACACATCATGATCACACACAATATTAAGAATTTGTACCAGTGTATGACACTAATTAATTCTTTTTTTTTTTTTGAGACAGGGTCTCACTTTGTAGTTCAGGCTGGCTCTGAGCTCACTATGTAGCCCAGGCAAGCCTCAAACTCAGCAATCCTCCTGTCTCTGCCTCCCGAGTGCTGGGATTACAGGCGTGAGCCACCACGCCCCATGACACTAATTAATTCTTATTTTTCCCATTCCCCCACCCACCTTACAACCTCCTGCCCCTATATATATTCAATAAAATTTTGAGGTACTTTTACTAAAAATAACTTAGAAATTGGGTGTGCTGTAACAACATGACACTGATAAAAGTAATTTTCTACTTAAATAGTATTTTAGCCAGAGATGTAGCTCAGTGATGCCACACTTAGTTGGGGATGATGGGTCTTGTTTGTAATCCCACCTCCCAGGAGGCAGAGGCGGGAGGATTGCTGTGAGTTCAAGGCTAATTTGAGCTACAACTGAGTTCAGGGCCAATGTGAACTACAAAGTGAGACCCTGTCTCAATAAACAAACAAAACAAGGCAAAACAAAACCCATGCAGTTTCCCTTCTTCCCTGTGTTTATTCTTTTTATTACTCAATTCATATTTCTTATTAATATATTGAAATATCACCTGCACAGTATTTCACTCATAGGCATATCATTGTTTACTTACCCATTTCTCTGTGAATCAGTAGTTCTCAATGGAGAAATGGGATTTTGTTCCTCACCCCAGGGGATATATGGTATTATTTGCAATCCTGTGGTGTGGAGGGGTAAGTGCTATTGGCAACTGGTAGGCAGAGGTCAAGGATGCTCTTAGAGATCCCACAATGCATAGCACAAAGCACAACAAAGAATTATCTGGTCTGAAATGTCAATTAGTGCTGATGGTAACGTGCTATTGGTAGATAGGTAGGCTATTTCCAGTCTTCAGCTAAAATAAGCAACGCTTCAAGAAATGTTCATTGTGTATAAATGTAAATATACATTTTTAAATGTAAACATATTTTAGGGTAAATTGTCAGAAGTGAGACTGCCAAGCTGAAGAATAAGTATGATAATAATACTCTCCAAATGCCCTCCACGGGGGTGTGGATTTTGCATTTCCGACAGTAGTTTATTTTTACAATCTCCTCCACAAAGTGTACATTATTTTTAGTAATCTGAGAACAGAATATTACTTAAGATAGTTTTAACTTTCTATAGTCTTATGATAACATCTTTTAATATGGTTAACGGTCACTTGAATTTCCTTATCACTTGCCTTACTAAGATAGTTATCAAAATACCAGATGATGTCAACTATACTTTTTGCAAAGCATTTGAAAATTAAAAAAAAGTCAAGAAGTCTATATTCCAAGTCACTGTTTCAGAAAGAGGATTATCAAGCAGTAGGTAGACTGGCAGATGTCATGTCCAAATAAATACCTTGAAGAAGGTTAGAGCCAGAGATCTAGAATCTGTCAGGTAGCTAAAGTTGGAAGAAAATGATATTGGGGAAAAAAGCAAACAGTATCTGAGATGATAAACCTAACAGCAGCTAGTTTAGAGAGGACAAAGGCGAAGTAGACCCCTGGGGCTAACCTGGTTACTTCTTCATCCAATTTTGTTCTTAAGTCATTTAACTTGCATTGGAGTTATTCATTTATTTTTGGCTTCACTTAACAAGGAAGCTAGATCTGCAAAGCTTTATGATTCCTGCATCTTCAGCTCCTACTACTGTGCCTAGCACTAAACTAATCATTATTAGAAGAAACAAGGAAGGGAGAGACTTATGTTTGTTCTTGATCATATTCTTTTTTTTTTTTTTTTGAGACGGGGCCTTGCTTTCTAGTTCAGGCTGGCCCTGAGGTCATTATATAGCCCAGGCAAGCCTCGAATTTGGCAATCCTCCTGTCTCTGCCTCCCGAGTGCTGAGATTATAGGCGTGAGGCACCACGCCCGGTGATCATATTCTATTTTTATACCTGGTGCGGATCTTGATATTTTGCTTCAACCCTCCACTCATGTTAAATAAGTGGTTTTATATTCTATGTAACATTTTCCATCTGTAAATATGCTAGTTAACTTTTTTTTTTTTTTTTTTTGCTTTTTGGAGACAGGGTCTCGCTTTGTAGTTCAGGCTGGCCCTGAGCTCACTATGGAGCCCAGGCAAGCCTCGAACTCAGCAATCCTCCTGTCTCTGCCTCCCGAGTGCTGGGATGACAGGCGTGAGCCACCACGTCTGGCACTGTGGTATGCGGTGTTGATTGTTGGTGGGCATGTCTCCACGCCCAGCATTATATGTGGTTACTGGGGATCGAACTCAGGACCTTGCGTTTGCGAGGCAGGCGCCGGAACCACTGAGCTAACCCTCTGGCCCATATGCTAGTTAACTTTGATAATTAAAATATTTATGCCTTTATAGCCTAAATTGTGTATATACTTGGGTGCTTGTCTATGCAGTTTTATTTGTCTTAGTAACCAGAAACTCAGGGTATAATGGAAGTACTGATCTTGTAAAACACAAACAAAAACCCAACTCATGTAATAATGTTCCTTTTTATGTTCTTTTGAATGTTTCCATGAGATTGGCTTTCATCCAAGTGATATACTCAAATTTATTTATCCAGATACTCTTGCCTTGAAAAGTCCTAGATAAATATGAATGAAATTATAGTCTCCAATTTTACTTCTGGATATTTTGAAACAATATCTTTTGTTGATATCTTAAAATTTGTATTACCAAACTTTATTTTTTTTTATTTATTTTGCTTTTTGGAGACAGGGTCTTGCTTTGTAGTTCAGGCTGGCCCTGAGCTCACTATGGTGCCCAGGCAAACCGCCACAAACTCAGCAGTCCTCCTGTCTCTGCCTCCCGAGTGCTGGGATTACAGGCGTGAGCCACCACGCCCAGGATTATATGTGGGATCGAACTCAGGTCCTTGTGCTTGCAAGGCAGGCGCTGGAACCACTGAGCTAACCCTCTGGCCCACCAAACTTTATTTCAATTGTTTTTTACAACTATAATTTCTTAATAAATAACTTTTGATTGTTTTATTGTTATTTTTTGTTGTTGTGCTGGAGTTCAAACCCCAGGGGCTCATGCATACTAGGTAAGTGCTTTGTGGCTACCGTCACAAATATAATCATATTTTATTTGTTTTGTTTTGTTATTTTTTTGTTTTTGAGACAGGGTCTTACTTTGTACTTCAGGCTGGCCCTGAGCTCACTATGTAGCCCAGGCAAACCTCAAACTCAGCAATCCTCCTGTATCTGCCTCAGAGTGATAGGATTATAGGCGTGAGCCACCACACCTGGTTTTATTTGTTTTGTTTTTGAGACAGGGTTTACTATGTAGTTCAGACTGGCCTTGAACTCACTACTAGCTCTATGATTATCATCTCTGTTTTCTGGCCTAGAATACAACTGTACATACCAGGGGCCTGAACTTTTACTAAACAAGATTTTTTTCTTTTCCTGAACTAGGGATCGAACTTGGGCCCTTGTGCTTCCAAGGTAGGTGAGGTACCACTTGAGCTATTTCCCCAGCCCCTCGCTAAACACAAGAAAGAAGGTACTGAGATTGAAATTATTATACAGAAAGTTTATTACAGAATCTTTGGGAATTGATACCAATGGAGGAAGGGAAGAAAGCTTGAGGCCTTGTTTTGACCCCATTTGGAGATATAAAATTGAGATGTCTCCAGTTGAACCAATAAAGCATGAAGATTAACAATACTATGAGTTATTATTATTATTATTATTTTTTTTTTGAGACAGGTTCTCATTTTGTAGTTCAGGCTGGCCCTGAGTTTACTATGTAGCCCAGGCAAACCTTGAACTCAGCAATCCTCCTGCCTCTGCCTCCTGATGCTGGGATTACGGGCATGAGCCCCACATCCAGACACCTGGCATTGTGATAAGTGATATGGGGGATCGAATTTGGGACCTTGCGCTTGCCAGGCAGCTGCTGGAACCGCTGAGCTAGATCCCTGGCCCCTTTGTTTTGTTTTTCGAGAGAATCTCACTCAGCTTCCCAGACTGCCTTTTTGTGATGTACAAATAACAATTCAATTCAGAGAACAACCTATACAGTATAACACTTGATCAAATCCTACAGCTATCAAGTGAGATTCTCTGAAAGTTTACAGTAAAAAGAAGGATTTTCTGCTCTTGCTGTGTATATAAGCAAGAAAAATCAGCACATAACTACTACAGTTACTGCAATTCATTTTTTTTCTTGCGATACTAGGGAATTGAACTCAGGCCCTTGTGTGTCTAAGGTTGATGCAGTACCACTTGAGCTAAATCTCCGGCCCTATAGGTCACTGCAACTCATTTTATAACAGTTTATACAGCTCACCTGGTCAAGAACAGTACCCCCCCCACACACACCCCAAGTGCTGGGGATGTAACCAGGGTTTTACACTTATCAGGCAAGTGCTCTACCACTGTGCTGTATTCCTACGTTCCAGACGCCTGCTTCCATGTTTTTGCATAGAGAGGTTGCTGACCCATCTGTTCCTACAGCTCTACAAATCCTTGCAGATAAAAAGGGAAAAAGGAATGGAGAAAACTTTTAAAGAGATTAAATCAGATTTAAATTTAATCTGATAAAATTTATTACAATTAATCTTCAGAATGTTTGTTTTTTTGAGACAGGGTCTCGCTTTGTAGTTCAGGCTGGCCCTGAACTCACTATGTAGCCCAGGCAAGCCTTGAACTCAGCAATCCTCCTGCCTCTGCTGGGATTACAGGTGTGAGTCACCATGCCCAGCATTGTATGTGGTTACTGGGATCGAACTCAGGACCTTGCACTTGAGAGGCAGGGGCCGGAACCACTGAACTAAATCTTTGGCCCAATCTTCAGAAAGTTTTAAAAGTGAATTGGGGGCCAGATATTTAGCTCAGTGGTTCCGGCATCTTCCTTACAAGTGCAAGGTCCCTGAATTTGATCCTCAGGACCACATATCAGTGTTGGGTGTGGTGGCTTACAGCCCAGCACTCAGTGCCACACACCACAATGCCAGGTGTGATAGTACACACCTGTAATCCTAGCACTTGGAAGGCAGAGGCAGGAGGATTGCTGAGTTTGAGGTTTGCCTGAGCTACATAATGAGCTCAGGGCCAGCTACAAAGACAGAGCCTGTCTCAAAAAAAAAAAAGTGAATTGGGCATGATTGCATAACCTGTAATCCCAGCACTTTTTGAAGTCAAAGCAGGGAGTACAAATTCAAGCCCAGACTGGGTGACTTAGGGAGACACTATCTCAAAGTTAAAAAAAAAATTGTTTTAAAGATCTGGGGATGTGTTTAGCGCAAAAGTCCTAGGTTCAATCCCTAGCACTGTTAAAAAAAAAGGGGGGGGGGTTCAAATCAGAAGAGCTAAACTGATGAGTGTGTCCAACAAGAAATATTATTTTTTCTTTCAATTTTTTTCAAATTATTCTGCAGTACCAGGGATGGAACTCAGAACCTTATGCTGGCCAGGCAGGTGTGGTGCCACTGAGATACATCCCTTGCCCAACAAGAAATATTCTTTTTGTTATTCTTTGGTCCTGATTGCTGGTGGGTATAAGTCACCATGTGGAGCACTGAGGTATATCATTACTGGGGTTTGAACTCCGGACCTTGTGCTTGCAAGGCAGATGCTGGAACCATTGAGCTAAATCCCCAGCCCTGCATCACCAATTCCTTAAAAGCCATTTTTTAAAAATTAGAGACTTCTTCTTGTATCACTAAGTTGCCCAGGATAAGCTCAAAGAAAAGCCTTAAGGATACTGCTTCAGTCTTTTATTTTTATGTAACAAGTTTAGCAACAATCCTGCTGCCTCAGACTCCCAGAGGTCTTGCCACTTGCTCAGACTGGGGAGTTCACTTGAGATTTGGACAGCCTGAAGAAGAGGGACAGAACTGTGGACTGAGTTAAGCGTCTTTTATTGACTGGTTAGCCATAGTCCATCAGTTTAGCTACTCTTGTAGGCCCCAGTCACCCTCTAACTGCAGCTAACCTCAGGCTGCCTGTCTCCCCTTTTCCCAGCAGTCCTCAGCCGCTTAGTCTACATTTATACAAAAATACACAATAGTGGCTGTGGGCCAGTAAGAAACTTGCCTACCATATAAGTCATTTACACCAGTGAGGATTGACCTTGGCTGTGGAAGTTATTTACATTAGGGTGTTGGGAGACGTGCCTGAGCTGGTGTTCTCTTGACACAGAAGCCACTGCCTCCCTGGTGCCCTTCACCCCATAGCCTGAACCAAAGTGCTAACATCCTGGGCTTCATGTTTCCCGATCCCAAACTCCTGGAATTATAGGGTTTCCTACCCCATCCAGTTAACAAGTGTTTATTGATAATCTATGTAGTAAAGCCTTGTTCCAGGCAGCAGAGATATCACAAAACAGTCTTTTCTCTCCTAAGGCTTATATTATAAAAATTATTTATTTTATTCTAGTGCTGTACATAACATTGTTAGAAAATACCCATTTGTTTTTTTTGTTTTGTTTTGTTTTGAGTTTTTAAAATTTTTTTTATTTTTGAGACAGGGTCTTGCTTTGTAGTTCGGGCTGGCTCTGAGCTCACTATGTAGCCTAGGCAAGCTTCCAACTCAGCAATCCTCCTGTCTCTACCTCCCAAGTGCTGGGATTACAGGCGTAAGCCACCACGCCCAGCACTGTGGATATGCGGTATTGATTGTTGGTGGGCGTGAGTCTCCACGCCCAGCACTGTATGTGGTTACCGGGGATCGAACTCAGGACTTTGCGCTTGCGAGGCAGGCGCCGGAACCACTGAGCTAACCCTCCGGCCCAATGCTTTAGTTTTTTTTGAGACAGGGTCTCGCTTTGTAGTTCAGGCTGGCCCTGAGCTTGCTATGTAGCCCAGGCAAACTTCAGACTCAGCAATCCTCCTGTCTCTGCTTCCCGAGTGCTGGGATTTCAGGTGTGAGCCACCATGCCTGGCACTGTGGTATGTGGTACTGATTGCTGGTGGGTGTGAGTCACCATGCCCAGCATTGTATGTAGTTACCAGGGATTGAACTCAGGACCTTGCACTTGTGAGGCAGGCGCTGGAACCACTGAGCTAAATCTCCAGCCCCGGTAATATTTTTATCTGTAATTAACCGTAGGTGAAATGGAGCCTTAAAGATATTGCTTTAGATCAGTTTTTAAAAAATAAAACAGCTCAAAATTTCCTGACTTCACACAGTAATAATCATTCATTTGGTCATAATTCTGTGTATCATAGGAAGTTTGAGTGGAATTGCATTGAATCTATAAATCATTTTGAAATATGGTCATTTAAGTAAATTAGTTCCACTGATCTATGAACATAAAAAAAATCTGTTCTTCTTCTAGTGTCTTGCTAAATTTCTTTTTCTTTTGATTAAGTTGATTCCTAGGCAATTTTTTTGAAGCAGCTAGAGTAGAATTTTTACCCCTCTTTCTCATACCAGGGATAGAACTCAGAACCTTGCATTTGCCAGGCAGGTACAGTGCCACTAAACTATATCCCTGGCCCTAAAATTCTGGTATTAACTTCTTTCTCAGCTAGCTCATTATTGGCATGTAGAAAAATATTGGGGGTTTTAGTGTTTATTTTATTTCCTAGGATGTTTTCCTTTTTTTTTGAGATGTGGTCTCATTTTGTAGTTACGCTGGCCCTGAGCTCAGTATGTAGCCCAAGGAAGCCTCAAACTCAGCAGTCCTCCTGCCTCTGCCTCTTGAGTGCTGGGATTACAGGTGTGAGCCACCATCCCTGGCACTGTGCTATGGGGTGCTGATTGCTGGTGAGCGTGAGTCACCACACCTGGTATTATTGTATGTGGTTATCAGGGATCTAACCTGGGACCTTGCACTTGCTAAGCAGGCGCTGGAACCACTGAGCTAAATCTCCAGTCTGGGATGTTTTCCATTTTAATGAACTCCAACTTACCGATATTTTTATTCATGGCCTGTGGTTTTGGTACTACATTTAAAAATTCATTGTGAAGCTGGTTACATAGATTTTTCTTCTTTGTTGCCTAGAAACTTTAGTTTTTCATTTTATACTTTTGTCTATACTCAATAGTATTGTTAAATAACTTAGTAAATGCTAATGACAATAGAAATGAAATAGAAGATGTTGGGTGTGGAGAAAATTACTGGTTCTATAAATTTTCAAGGAATCAGGATAAAGTTATACTTGATTTTAGCCAAAAGGCTGGGAGTGATCAGCATAAAACTAAAAGTTAATGCCTACTGGAAATTCACACAGGGAACTAAGTTGCCTTAAGAAATAATTTAGACTCAAAACTTGTGTATATAAGGCAAGTGGGTGGTAGAGTGGGTAGGGGAAGGGGGAAAATGAGAATTAAAATGTGTCATATACTGGTACAAATTCTCAAGGTGGAGTGTAATTGTGATGTGTGTGTGTATAAAATGTACCAATAAAAAAATGAAATAATTTATACTGGCAGCTAATCCGTAGGGCAAGATCCAAAGCAGACCACTAGGTCGGCAGACAGAAGGATCTGTTTCATTGATCCAGAGGCATTCCAGTACCCTGGAGAGTTCCCGAGAGCCTTTGTTTTGACAGCCTGGAAGTTTTCAAGTGCCTCAGCTACCAGCATCTAAATTCTTGTCACAGTCTCAAGAAACTTTCATATTCACACGGCATGCATTTGAAATAACTCTAAAAATATTACAAGAGTATAAGCCAGAAGGAAGGGTACACAAAGAAGAAAATAAAATCCTAATACACAGATAACCATTAGCTACATTCATTATTAACTGATAACAATAGTGAAAGTCATCCATAAATGGACCTTATTTATTTGTTCCTATATTTATTGGTAATCCCTCAAATGCTCTAGGTGAGTGTATAATTAAAATTTAACACTGGGCCAGAAATTTAGCTCAGTGGTTCCAGAATCTGCCTCAAAAGCTCAAGGTCCTGAGTTCAATACCCAGCACCACATACCATAATGCTGGGTGTGGTGGCTCACACCCATAATCCCAGCAATCAGTACGACACACCACAATCCCAGATTTGGTGCTTGTAATCCCAGCACTTGGGAGAAAGAGCTGAGTTCGAGGCTTGCCTGGGCTACATAGTGAGCTCAGGGCCAGTCTGAACTACAAAGTGAGACCCTGTCTCCAAAATAAAAATAAAAATAAAATAACACTGCCAGGTGTAGTGGCACATATCTAACTCTAGCTACTCAAGAGATTGAAGCATGAGAATCATGAAGTTCAAGACCAATCTGGGCAATTTAGTGAGACTTTGTCTCAAAAAAAGGATTGGGGATGTAGCTGAGTCATAGAACACCCTTGGGTCCAATCATTCCCCCAAATAATACCATATGTTATATAGTTAAATATAGTACTTCATCTGTAAGTAGTATTTTTGTTAAGCCTTTGTCCATGGGCTGAGAGAGACAAGGAAAAGAAGTAGTCAGTTGAACTGGACTGGAGTTCCAAGTCTTTTTTTTCCGCCTTGAGACAGGATCTTGTTATGTAGTTCATTTTGACCTCAAACCCACTATATAGCCCAGGCTGGCCTTGAACTCATGGTGATCCTCCTGACTCAGTCTACCAACTGCTATATAGATTGTAGGCATATGCCACTATGCCAGGCTTGGAATTTCAAGTCTTGAGTGAGTATATAGTTTTCTGTTTTATACCAACATTCTTCTTTATTTTGAGAGTATTGGAGATTAAACCCAGGGGTGCTCTACTACTGACCTACATCCTTGGGTATCTATGTTTTTATTTCATAATTACATTATTTATTTTGTAGTACTGGGGATTGAACTGTAGTACTGGAGATCATTGCCCTGGGCTGTAACTTCTGCTTCTTCTATTTTTTTTTTTTATTCTGAGACAGAGGCTCATTAAGTTACTAAGGTACCCAGGCGAGGCTTAAACTTGTTATCTTCCTGTCTCAGCCCCTTAGATTTCTGGTATTGTAAGCATATGCTGCCATTCCCAATTCATTATTTTGTTGTGGTGGAGTACTGAAGCTTGAAACCATAGCCTTTCCACTGAACTACATCTCCAGGCTTTTATTTTTTATTCTTTTTTTTTGCTTTTTGAGACAGGGTCTCGCTTTGTAGTTCAGGCTGGCCCTGAGCTCACTATGGTGCCCAGGCAAGCCGCTGCGAACTCAGCAATCCTCCTGCCTCTGCCTCCCGAGTGCTGGGATGACAGGCGTGAGCCACCACGTCCGGCATTGTGGTATGCGGTGTTGATTGTTGGTGGGCGTGTCTCCACGCCCAGCA
>PVIC010017928.1:0-32169 GCA_004025085.1 Thryonomys swinderianus
AATATCAGGATACGTTTTTTTTTTTTTTTTCCCAGTAGTTGTCTCTCCTTTTCTCCTGAAAACTAGCTTTCTGATACTATACTTCTCTGATCTCTATAGATTTTCTCTGAATTTCCCTTATGCTTTTCAAGTATTTTTTGTTGCAATTTTCTCTTGACTGTAATTTCCTCATATCTCTAGTATTACTGCATGACATTTTTTGATTTATCTTTTCAATCTCACTCCTCAAGATTCCCTTTGTTCATTGTCTTACTTTCACAGCCTGGTCCGGTGCACATTTTTAAAACAGAATTGTTTATCATTAGCTTCTGGCCACTTTTGCAATGGCTCCCACAGGGTCAGAAACCACCTTTGTGTCATTAGTGAACGTGGAGAGCAGGCTCATGGACTGTAGACTATGCCTTTCTGGGGCTTTCCTATGAACAGAGGGATCGAGATTGGCAGCTGAGAGTCCACTATAATACCATGTCATAAAAGCTGAAATCTCTCCCATGCATATACTTTTGCTCCAGTTAGCTATATGAATCTTTTTATCCATCATAAGGAAAGGTTGTTATTCTGTTCTTATCTATGAGTAAATTAAGTATCACAAATTGTTGGCATTCCTTATTTTTCAAAAATTCTTTAACATATGAGGATTTTGTTAGTGTAGATAGTAGTTGACAATTACGATTAGTTGATGAACATGAACCTATTGATAGCTAGCTATAATGGACAGAGTAGAAAATATGGTTTTTGTAAGAGTCTAAAAAATTGAGTTAACATCTCATTTCAATATGTTCATCTTACCTCTTTACACAGCAGCAAATTTTACCCTATAACTTCCCTCCATTATAGGAATGAAAGCTTGCTGTATTCCAGGTGGTGTGCTGAAAGTTCTATGTGCATTTATTCAATTCTCACACTAATACTAAAAAAAGAGATAGCCGTTTTAACTCCATTTCACGGTTGAAAAAACTAAGGCACAAAACTTAAGTGGCTTTTCCTCAAGTTCTACAGCTATTAAAGTTTCAAGCCAAGATTTAGATTTACATGGTTTGATTCTTGGGACAGGTATTTCATCTCAAAAATTCCTAAGCACTGAAGTATCACATACCCTGAGTTCTTAAGTAACAGAGGTTGTGATCACTTTTCTATGCCTTTTATCCCTGTGAATTGCTTTTAAATAGTTCCAAGGGCTTGGATTTACCAGCTCCAATATCTTTGGAAAAACTTCCAGATTCCATACAGAAAACTATGTTAAAATGGTCTACTTTCAGGGTGAATTTTGAGTTGAGCAGATGTCTTTTTCTATGGAGCCAATAAAAGCACATTGGATTAACAATTGTGCTTCTAGAGTTGTCATTAAATAAGCATTTACCATGTAAAATAAATAGTTCACATCATCCTGATAAATGCTGAGCAGAGGTTATTTATACAAAAACAAATAGTCCTAGTTAGTGATACCTTTTGTGTAACATGGATTTTTTTTTTCTTTTTTAGACAGGGTCTCAGTTTATAGTTCAGACTGACCCTAAACTCACTATGTAGCCCAGGCTAGCCTTGAACTCATGCTAATCCTACTGCCTCTGCCTCATAAATGCTGGGATTACAGGTGTGAGCTACCACACCCAGCACCTTTTGTGTAATATAGATTTTAAGTCTTTTTTAAATAATAAAATTTTTATAAGAAGTATGCAATATTATATCAATATAAAACTAATATCTGTACTCATAAGTGAATTAAATAGGACACAGATGTGTAAATGCCATATCATTTTTCTGGTATGAGAAACTGAAGGTATAAATGAGGTCTAAAATGTATGATAGGTATCATGAAACAGGAAGAAAATGTCAAAAGGAAAAGGGGAGTAGGGATAAGTGAAGAAGGGAAAGAAAAAAAAATTGATGATAGGAAATTGATGATAGGAAACAGGGATGGGGATTTAGCTCAGTAGTTTCAGTGTCTTCCTGGCAAATTCAAGGTCCTGAGTTTGATCCCCGGTACCACATACCACAGTGCTGGGCATGGTGGCTCACGCTTGTAATCTCAGCATTCTGGAGGCAGAGGCAGGAGGATCACTGTGATTTCGAGAATAGCCTGGGCTGCATAGTGAGTTCAGGGCCAGTGTGAACTACAAAGTGAGACCCTTCTCAAAAAACTTAAAAATAAAAGGAAACAAAGCTCATGTATATAGGAGTCTAGGGGTTGTAGGGAGGACAGGGAAAGGGGAAAGATGAAAATCAAGATGTGTCATGTACTGGTACAAACTGTGTGTTGAAAGTGATCATAATGTACATATAAAATATACCAATAAAATCAATAAAATAACTTACAGAATTAGAAAATAAATCATGTCCAAATGGCCTTCACTAGGGTAATAATACTGGAAAAAAATTTTAACAAATGTTGGTAACTATAAGTATAACAGTTCACCTGTATAATTTGAATGTACTCCTCTTTTCTATTTACTCTTACCTTTTTCTACTTCTCTCTCTAAATTGTGTCTAACCCCTCTTAACGTAGAGCTCAAAATGCAGTTCCCATTAGCTACATGTAAAAGAGTAGTGGTGAACCTGTGGCATGCACACTGCAGTGGGCACACAGAGCCCTCTGTGTTGGCACACTACCCAGGTCATCCAGCCAAGGTTTGACAAATTATCACAACAGCAAAGACCACATTAATTGTGCAAAAGCACACCAAATGCAATCTTTTACCTTTCAGTAAAAAGCTGTTTATATTATTGAAAGCTCTGTTAGTGTGTATTTTTTAAGGCAAAGATGTTAATGCATGAGTTATTTTTTCTAAACTAAAAACCTCTGTCATCAGGTTGGATTGCAGTGTTGCCATTTTGTGATAAATAAGTGGGTTTTGGGTTGCAGTTTGGACACTAGTGTCTACATGGTTTGACATCTCTGCTCAAATTCATCTTTTTAAAAAAAAATTCTTTATTGGTATATTTTATAAACAGCTCACAATCACACACAACATTTGGGAATTTGTACCAGTATGTGACACAAGTTAATTCTCATTTTTTTTTTTTTTTTTTTTGAGACAGGGTCTCACTGTGTAGTTCAGGCTGGCCCTGAGCTCACTATGTAGCCCAGGCAAGCCTTGAACTCAGCAATCCTTCTGCCTCTGCTTGCCGAGTGCTGGGATTATAGGCGTGAGCCACCAAGCCTGGCACTGTGGTATGTGGTAGTGATTGCTAGTGGGCGTGAGTCACCACGCCCAACATTGTATGTGGTTACCGGGATCAAACTCAGGACCTTACGCTTGAGAGGCAGGCACACCTGCTTCTGAGTTTTTCCAAGAGCTGGCTTGTCCTTGCCTCTCAGGTTTCCATGAGGAAATGGCCTCTCAGTTTGAAAGTGGGGGCCCATTAGGGAGGAAAGCCCGAATATGTATGCTTTGGTAACCATTAACTTTTCTAGTTGTAGCATATAGACATCTTATAAGTTGAATGGACTTACACTTATTTCTACCCACCTGCCCATACTGTCTGCCTAGCTGCTTGATATCCCATGATTACACTCTTTATTCTTCTCTAGCTTTAGAAATTAACTTCTAGTGGTATTCATATACAATGGGGTACTAGACACAACCCATATGCTATCGACAGAAAAGTGGACAAAGAAAATGTGGTATTTCCATAGAATGGACTCCCACTCTACCAAAAGAAAGCTAAATTTTGAGGCACTTGCAGGTAAATGGATGCAACTGGAGAGCATAATGTTAAGTGAAATAAGTCAGACACAGAAGATAAAACACTGCACGGTTTCTCTCATATGAAAACTCAAAATGTATGTACCATTTAGGTTCACAAATTTAATTCTTCACAATTCTGGTCACAAACCAAATTGGATGAGAAATGAATCCAATTCAGTTGACCTTATGGGGAAATTTGATTCAGTTTTCACCTATTTTGGTTTGTGACTAGCATTGTTGAAAGAAGTTCATGAACTGAGGTAATACACATACACAAATAACTAGTTAAATAGAAGATAGATCAATAAACTAGAAAGTAGTGAGAAATTAAAATAGTTCCCCAAATTATATGTTTTATTATTTCAAAAATATTTTAATGGACATATATGCTAATTGTTTAATTTATTCTACTGGTTTCTCTTAGTTGAAAGGAACATTTTCTGGTATTTATCCATTTCTTCTTAGTAAGAGAACTTTTTTGTCTGTCTTGTACTCTGCAGAACTACTGAGATGATACACAGTATATTAACTATTGTGATTCTCTTATTTGGTAACAAAATTTTGTTTTATTTTTTCATAAGATAAAAAAGATAATGAAAAATGAAAGAATTGCACACCTGGAAGCAGAAATGAGTTATTTTAGTCATTTTCATGAAACCTGAGGTCCAGGTAGATAGGACAAGAGATAGAAGAAACTTTTTAGTATAATTGCTTAAGGGAAGTCAGGGATTTGACAGACTGAAACCAGCAGAAAGAAAGACAATACATACTTGCAGCCATGGAAAGAGAATTCCACTAAGATAAAGAATTCTTCAAGGACAGGGAATATATATCTTTTTCAACACCCAGTTCTGTGAATTCCCTGTGATTGTTACCTTTTTAAACATCCTAATGGGAAATTCTAAAATAAAAAAAAAAAGTAAGTACTTAGAAAGAAACACTGTTTGTTAATAGGCATTTTTAAAAATAATTCAGGCTGCAAGAAAAAAAAAAACTAAATTGGAATGGTCCTTTGGGAAAACAGCTGTGATTAAGACAGAGGAATACAGGTGAGGTCACAGGCCGTGGCTTTCCGTTCCAGCTCTGCCTTTAACTAGCTCTACACCCATGGACCTGTCACCTGACCACTCCATACCTGAGCTGCTTAATCTGTAAAATTCCAGAGTGAGATGTTTCTAAGCTAGATCTCTTCTGTATAAGTTTATTGTTTTATACACATGATAATATCTAATATTTATGTACCTCCTGATAGTTAATCATTTCATTTATATCAACTCACTGAAACTTCCTACAGTGTTATGAGATAATAGTTTAAGTTTCAGTTTTACTGTAGAAACCAAAGCACCAAATAAGGATGTTACTTCTACTACTTTATTTTTTTGCTTTTCACAACTTGATTTCAACATAACTATGCTAACAGAAATACACTCGTATTGGTTAAGAAAATGCAATTTAACTTATTCTACACAATTTCAACCAAAAATGTGCATGGTTTAAAATTTTAAAAAAAGTTTTGCAATCTAGTTTATTATCTATTACAAATGTACAAAAGTTCCATCAAGTGCTGCTGAATAAGGCAGCAAAAACCTTAAGAAATATACTTTTGATTTGCCACAGAAAAGTAACAAGTATTGCACTGTAAAGTTTATAAAATTGGTGCAACAAAACATTATTGTAATGTTGCAGGGTCAGTTTACAAAGTTCAGTAACTAATGGATATGGAGGGGGGTGGGAGGGAGCCCGTGTACACACATGAAATGTAAGAGCTCTCTGTTTTATAAATATTGCATGTAGAATGTAAAGCTACACAAACCAAGATTCAGATAATTTCTTAAATCTGAATTAACACTATTAGCTCACTTCATCTGCTGAGGCAGTGAGAGACCTTAGCACATTTGGCTTTTTAAGTTTTTCGGATCTATGCAAAGAAGAAAACTAGGTTTCTTCTCCAGCTTTTAAGTCCAGCAGTGACAATATGCTACACACAAGGCATTCTTTCCATTGTCCACATTCATGGGGTGCCATACACTAATAAGTGAAATAAATAGATCACAGATAGGTAAGTACTGTACCTTTTCTCTGGTATGAGAACCTGTAGATGTAAAAGAGTTCTAGAATGTATGACAGATTTTGTAAAATAGGATATATTCAAAGGGAATGTGGTGGGAGAATGTAATGAGGGGAAAGCATAAATATAATTTGGAAAGAAAAAGAAATAGCATGTAGATAAGGGGTGGGGGTTTGTGGGTGGGTAGGGATATGAGTAAAAATGAGAATTAACTTGTGTCATACACTGGTACAAATTACCCAATATTGAGTGTGATCGTGAACTGTATATAAAATGTACCAATAAAGAATTCACTTAAAAAAGGAAAGGCTTTTTCACTCAAATCCAGTCATCTTCTAGGCACCACAGCTCTTTCCACATAATAATTAACCTGTATATAAATAATGCTTCCCAAGCGCTTGAAAAATCTGTGCCCTTAAGTATTCAAACACCTCCCTTTCGATTGTATTAATTTACTCAGCAAACTCATTTTCAAATTTCAAGCCAGGTGAAGTTGACTTATTAGGAATTTCACACTCTTTAGCTCTTAATTAGTGAAGCTTGGCTTTATTCTTCTTGAGTGAGCCTTGGCTTTTTAGTGAGGGTAATGCCTAGACTCTGCTGGCAAAGTTTATGCACATTATGAAGGATTGTACTTTCTAGCTGCGCTAGAAGTGGAATTCTTGTGTTAATTGAACTCCATTTCAATTCATAATATCAAGCACACCTGCCTTGGCTTTAATGGATATATATTAGTGTAGATACATTATGAACAGAAAGCTGCACATATACCTATTTAGAATATTTTATATTCATTTTATGGAAACTTACTTAGTATATTGTGTGACAAAATGTCAGATTGACTACTGGGCAGTTTAACATGACATATCACATTCCCTTACTACTGTGCTCCCTTGGGAATATGTCTTCAGTTGTACATTCTTTCCCCAGGGCACAACACACTGGCTGTTTTCATAATTTAACAGAGTATGAAGAAACTTTGGCAGATATTACTGAACCTGTCAGATTTAAATGCTTGTAAATTCAATTAGTTGGGGGGAAAGCAGCTCTAGAGAATACATCAAAATTCAATTAGTCAGCAAATTGGGGTTGTTAGCCTGCTCTTTAGAGTCATCTATCAAAAGGAAAAGGATACTTGACATCTATGATCAGCTAATTAAATGCATTAAATCTTGATGGGATAGATTTTTTTTATATTCATCATCATTTGAAGTACATTTGATCAGAAAACCTGGTATGAAAATATTTAGGCAGTAGGTGTTATATAAATAAATACACACAAGAAGAATAGCTACTTAAAATAGACTAAAGGTGTTTCCTTTCTGCCTTCCTATAATTTAATGAGTCTGATGCTAAGTATTACACTTTTTTTTTTTTTTTAGTTTTTTTGAGACAGAGTCTTGCTTTGTAGTTCAGGTGGGCTCTGAACTAAGTCACCCAGGCAAGCCTTGAACTCTTAGCAATGTTTCTGCCTCTGCCTCCCAAATACTGGGATTATAGGTGTGAGCTGCTGTGCCCAGCACTGTGGTGTGAGGTACTGATTGCTGGTGGGTGTGAGTCACCACACCTGGTATTGTTGTATGTGGTTACTGGGAATCGAACTAGGGACTTTGCACTTGCTAGGCAGGTGCTGCAACCCCTGAGCTAAATCTCCAGCCCAATATTATACATTTTAATAACCACATGGTATTGCTAGCATGACTTTTATTATATGCTAATGCTTTATTATTTAAGTCCTATTGATCACAAAGTCACTATACAAAAACATGAACAAATAACTGTGTCGTGTGTGTGTGTGTGTGTGTGTGTGTGTGTGTGTGTGTGTGTGGCACTGGGGATCAAATTCAGGCCCTTGTGCATCCAAGATTGGAGTGATACCACTTGAGCTAAATCCTCAGCCCTAACTGTGTCATTTTATAAATATCTTTAAAACAAAAAATTGTTTCCTGCACAAATTATAAATTCTAATATTCCTGTAGTTATTGGAATTTGAAATTCTATATACATAGGTTTAAAATTCAGAAATATATTTTGATCAGAAATATATGTGGCAGTTGGGCCACAATCTCATTCCTGGATGCTCTCAGGTTCTTTCTGGAAACTGTCTAAAGCAAAATATCTTGCTCTAATATCCATTCTTGCCTAGATTTCTGGCAGTAGGTTCTTTTACCTTGAGTGTAGTACCTTGTTTAGTCCCTACCCAGCATTAGCTGAATCTGTTCCTAATACTGATGAAAAAGGGTAATTGTTCATACTAGGGCTCTGAAAAGATTTTCTCCAGAAAAAAATAGTAATAGGTTTATAAGCCATAGATCTCTATTAAAACTGCTTAGTCTGGCCACTGTAGCATAAAACCAGCCTCGCACAGTATGTCAACAAATAAGCTTGCTATGTTACCATAATTTGTAAATTATGTATGTGGAAATTTAAATGTTATACCATTTCCATGTGTGAGATAGTTCCCTTTTAGTTTCTTTTTCAGGTAATTAATATTTTAAAAGAAATTTTTAGTTTATGGACCATTAAAAAAAAGGGTAGACTGAATTTGACTTGCAGGTATAAATTTTGGGCCTGGGGTTTATAGTGAAGTTATCAAAAAGGAAAAAAAAAAGATCTGTTTTGGCTTCACTTCACTTCCTTTACTCAGAGTGCTCTTGTACTGTGATAGTTATGTTTCCTCACATAGGGTGAAAACTGTGACCATGTGTTCAAAATATAAGCAAACCTTAACTTGAGAAAACTATAAGAAGCAGTTTCTGCTTGGTCATGCTTTTTTCCATAGAATTCAAGGGGTCTTTGAAAAATATGAATATGAACCAGGCGTGGTGGCTCACGCCTGTAATCCCAGCACTCGGGAGGCAGAAGCAGGAGGATTGCTGAGTTCGAGGCTTGCCTGGGCTACAAAGTGAGCTCAGGGCCAGCCTGAACTACAAAGTGAGACCCTGTCTCAAAAAATATGAATATGAAAACTTAAATTATTGCAATAAAAGATACACAGCCATCAGTTACTGCCTGAGCTTCCTGAGTGCTAGAACCATAAGCATCCACTACCATGCCTGTCTTGAACTCTTTTCAATTGTTAATGGTAGTATAGTTGTTGCTTTTAATAGATTTACTATGTCAATATTCAGTTTGACTTTGTGCCTACATTATTATTGTACATCACTTTTATATTTTTAAGGATGTATAATTGTAGTCATCATTTGTACTGTAGTATGTCAATATCAGTTTGACTCATTACTAATTTTTTATTGTTAATACTGGGATGGTTGTTACTTTTAAGTGGCTCTTACTGTATGACCATAACTTTTTGTGTTTGTGTTGTCAACATTACTATGGTTTGTTTTTTCCTTTCTTGTTGGTGCTAGGGATTAGGCTCTACAGGTTGAAGGTGGGATAAAAATACTAAAATATAACAAAACCCGAGGATATAACTAACACTGGAAGACAGAATCCAACTACAAAAGTGTCCACAGTAATGATGGAGTTTCTTTATCCAAACTGATCCTTAAGCCACAGTTTAAAAACATTAGAAATATGAGAAAGCAAGCAACAAGATGCCTTCTCAAATTGCTAACTCCCACAAAGCTGATCTCTGGGACCCATAGGAAGCTATAGGGAAAAAAATCAAATACTCAAAATGCTTGAAAAGATAAAAGAAATATAGAAGAAAATATAAGAGTCAAATGGAATCTCTAATCCTAGTTTTTTGAAGAATATTCAAACTGATCTCCACAGTAGTTGCAGCAGTCTACATTCCCACCAGCAGTGGAGAAGGGTTCCTTTCTCCCCACAGCCTCACCAGCATTTGTTTTTGGTTGATTTCTTGATAGCAGCCATTCTTTCTGGAGTGGGATGGAATTTCAGTGTTGTTTTCATCTGCGTCTATTGAATGACCAGTGATGTTGAACATTTTTGCATGTTTCTTTGCTGCTTTTACTTCTTCATCTGAAAAGTGTCTGTTCATTTCAGATGCCCATTTTTAAATTGGGTCTTTACATTTGGGAGTCTGATATTTTTTAAGTTTTTCATATATTCTAGATAGTAGTTCTTTGTCTGAGGAACAGCTGCTAAAATTTTTTCCACATGTGGGTTGTCTTTTTGCTCTGTTGATGTTTTATCTTGCTCTGCAGAAGTTTTTTAGTAAGATGAGATCCTACCTAGATTCAGTACAGTAGCTGAGTACAAGGTCACCATCCAAATATCAGTAGCCGTTGTATGCACAAATGATACATTCAATGAGAGACAAAGGGAACAATTCTTTTCATAATAGCAAGCAAAAAATGAAATACCTAGGAATTAATCTAACAAATGAGGTGGAAGACCTCTACTTTGAAAAACACAGCACTCTGAAAAAGGAGATCAAAGAGGATATCAGGAAATGGAAAGACATCCCTTGTTCCTGGGCAGGAAGAACCAATATTGTCAAAATGGCCACACTACCCAAACTACTACATAGATTCAATGCAGTATCAATTGAAATCCCAGTAGCTTCTACGATAGTGATGGCAAAGCTTTCAGGTTTTAAATCATAACAAACAGCTCACTGTGGCACATGTGCTATGGGTTCATCACCACTGTTCTAGAACATGGAAGAAGCCAGCTAGAGTATGTAAAAAGGTGTTTGATGGAAAATAGTAATGAGATTGAATAGAATAATTCACAATATGGAGAATATGGATACCAAGCTAAGAAGGCTTGAAATTATCAGGGAGCATTATTTACTGAAGGTATTGAGGATGAGAATTTGACATAATGATAATGATGTCTGAGAAAGATGCCACAATTATCTGCTATGTAAAATTCTGTCCTGAACAACACAGTCCCATTCCCTGACTCCTAATTTAGACATGTTCAATCCCTTTAGTGGGATTGGCATTTCAGAGGTCAGAATACATGGACTGTGGACACAAAGCTCGTTGGCTATAGCATGTGTACAATGTACCTAAAACATAGAGAGGAAGGTATGAAACTGTCAAGGAGAATGGATCACAGTATGCTTGGCCATAAATGGAAAAGCAGAGCAATTCTGAAGAGGAGAGTGGACATTTTTAAATCTGACCAGGCAGGGTGGGATAGTAGGTTACAGATTTAGATTCTCCTTTTACTTGAACTTAGTATCATTTCCCTTCAATTGTTAGTAAATAATTCCATTAATTCCAGTGGCTTCATTTGTAATTCCACAAAGGATAACTAGTTTGCCCCTTTATTAAAGAAGGAAAATAAAAGTTAATTTCAAGGCATTAAGCCACATAGCTGCAATTTAACTCAGAAAGCCAAAAAACTTTGGAGAGAAAATAAAACTTTAAAAATAAATTTTTGTTTTAAAAGCATCTTTGCTTTTTTGATAATAAATGGACTACTGTAATAAAACAGAAGTTATCATTGATTGTTCTGTTTGTCTCATTGGCCCAAAACTGAACATCCTACCCTGTTAAGCTAGTATTAAAATGACAAAAAGAATACATTTTGCGTTATTATAACAGTGTTTCACAACAGTATGGAGGAATCAAATTGAGTGTACAAATGGCCTCAGCAAAATACTGCCAAAAAATTCAGTGATATATAAGAAGAACTATATACCATGACCCACTGGATTTATCCAAGGGATTCAAGGTCATTTAATATTTGAAAAACCAATATTTTCAGTGCATCACAGCAACAGAACAAAAAATAATAATTGCTTTATAACCATCTTAGGAAGGTATTTGATATAGTAACTTATGATAATACAAATTCTTTAAAAGCTATCAACAGCAGGAAATTTCTTCAATCTGGTAAGGGCCATCTACAAAACACAACAAATGACATTTACTGATGAAAGATGGAAGCTTTTCCCTAAGGTTATGGCTGTAAGAGAGAGGATAATAGCTACAGAGTACACTCTCTCTTTTCAAATGTTTAAGTGATCTAAATTCTAAAACTGATTCTACATATATGTGACTATATTAAAACACATAATTGTTGTTTAACTGGGTAAATTATTTAATACATAAATTATAATAAAATATTTTTAGAAAAGAGTACCAAATAAAAGAAAGCAAAATTGAAAGATTATTGTGATAAGTGACATAAGAGCTGTGACTCTTGTACTTTCCCAGAGGAGTTGAGGTACATACAACAAGGATGCTGATCCTTACATTGGAAAAAGGCTTCCCTTTCATTTTGGTTCTGCACAAGGAACATTTGAAATAATGTTTAGTCATAGGGAAAAAGTATACCATTAAAATATTCTCCAAATGGAAATAGAATAAGTACTGTGTCCCTGACATTTTCATATGAGAATTGTATTCATTCAAACTGTCTTGTTCCTAATGATGGCATGCAACATGTCACATTACTATATTGAGTCATTTTTTTTAAAAGAGAATGTTTTGAAAAGAGAAAGAAAACACATGTATATAGTGGGTGAGGAGTTGTGGGGTGGGTTGGGATATGGGTAAATATGAGAATTAACTCATGTCATATACTTGTACAAATTCCCAATGTTGAGTGTGATTGTGAGCTGTGTGTAAAATGTTCCAATAAAGAATTCAGTTGAAAAAAAGAACTTACTTTAAGATACATTTGACATTAATGCCCTCATCTTTTTTTCCATTAAAGCAATGGAATAATAATATATATAGCAATAATGTATCCTAGTCAATAAGTGCCTACTGTGCCTTTTCTCTCTCTGAATTAGAGCAATAGTAGTTTTCTTTTTCAAGAGGGTAATTAGTCATGTAATTGCCAAGCAAATTTTTATCAAATGGCATTCTTAAGTACCAGAGGTTGGAGTAGCTCAAGTAAGAACAGTCACAGGATAAGTGATATTAATGCCTACCATTTTGCTTTATAGCTACACAAGAGGATTATCAACCTTCCCAGTCACTTAACCGAGAAAGTTCTAACATAGATAAAAGCTATTAATCAAAAACATTTTATTTTCTTCCCATTGAGAGGCCCCCTTGTGCTTCTATTTGAAATATTTGTTTTAAAATTTGTCAAATTTACTCCAGCTGAAGCCACTATTCCTTTCTTCTCCCTCTTCCCAGGGCATTGAATGTACCATGTAAGTTCTCTCCTACTCTGTATGAATGCTAAGCCAAAGTCATATCCTAATTTTCTTTGCATGCCTTAAAATGAAAATGAACGGTTTCATGTTTTAAGGTGGGCATATCATTTTCAGTTCAAGCCAGACATTTTGGAAATAATGCTATTAAAATGTATAATAGGGCAAAAGCAGAAAAAAGCTTTGAGGCAAGGTAAGATGCATAGTCATGCTTCTGGCATAAGGCATACCTTTAATTTCATAAAGTATTATTTTTAAATATCGAAATTAACTTACAGTGAAATTGACTTTTTGTTTTGTAGTTCTATTAATGTTAATATATACATAGATTAATAAGGACAACACCATAATCAGGATACAGAACAGTCCATCATTCCAAAATGCTACCTCAGGCCATCCTTTCCTAGTTGTATTCTCTCTCCATTTTTAAGCCCTAGCAACAACTCTCCTTGTAGTTTTATCATTTTGAGAATGTCATCTAAATGCAATCATAAAGTATATAATCTGTTAAGATAGGCTTCTTTCTATTTGCATACTCCTTTTGCTAATCATTGAATTTGATATGTGAATCAAAAATTTATTTTTCGGGTCCCTGAGTTGTATTCCATTATGCAGATAAACCAAAATATGCTTTATACGTTCATGTGTTGATAGAAATTTGGTTGCTTCCAAGTTGGTATTATTAGACATAAAACAGTTACACACGTTTGTTTACAGGTTTCTGTATACAGATACATTTTCATTTCTCTTGAATAAATGCCCAGAAGTGAAATTGTTGGGCTGTATGGGAATAGCACGTGTAGTTTTACAAGAAACTGCCAAAGTGTTTTCAAGAGTAACTGTATATCATCACTGAAGATATACACCACTTTTAGTTGCTCTCTATTCTAATACTGATATTCTGTTTTTATTTTTACTTATTTAATTTTTATTTCATAGTCATATACTTACCTCAGTAACCCAGCTCGACATGGAGGGAAAAAAGGGAAATACAGAACCCAAAGAACTGCAGCAAGTGTATAAAGATTATAAAATATTTCAAGCAAACAGGGTTGGGGAGCTTTCCTCTGAATTACAGAAAGAATGATCTAGTGATTAAGGTAAAATAAAGTCAAACATGCTAGTTGTCCTTACTTGAAATGGTGATTGCCCCGCTGGGCTTGCCATTCCTGTACACAAAGTACTTCATGAATTCTACAATATTCATATTCTCTCTCACCTTTGCAAAGGCCATAAATTTGCTGTCCAACCACTCAATCTTGATAGTGCTTGGTGTAACAAGTGTCATGTATAAGATGCCAGGATTCTTCAAGAGTGAAGATCTTATCATAAAATATCTGCATAGATAGACTTACCGTAATTACCATCCTAGTACTTGATATCACCATTTGACACATAAATCCAGCCACTAACATTGAAGGGTATTACTCAGATGTGTTGATCCTTTACTGACATTGCATTCTTTCTTTGTTGGTAACTCCTTTGTTTTATTTGTTTGTTTTAAGCCTGTCAGTTTTGTTGCTGTTATTCATTGATCTTGGCTAATGTTTTTATTTCACCTGGAATTTTAACTTCATTGGTTTTGCCATTCCTATCTAGGATATTCTTGGAGTGGTTTCCAGTTTAGTATTTGTGTATCTTTTTTTTTTTCTCCCATGGAATGTCCTTATGTCTCCATCCACTTAGAAGGAGAGCTTTGCTGAGTATGTCAATCAAGGTTGGAAGTTGTTTGTTCTGAGGGCTTGAAATACTTCACTGCCATTTCTTCTGACCTCCAAAGTCTGTGTTGAGAAGTCCGTTATGATTCCAGTATGCTTCCTGTATCTGTGATTTTTGTGTTTTCCTGATAGCTTTTAAAATTCTGGTTATTTATTTTTTAACGATATCTGAGAGTTAAAGGTATGCCTATTGAACTTCTGTTTAGTTATTTGGTACTCTGGAAGCATCGTTTACTTGTGTGTTGAGCTCTCATATTTGGGAAATGTTATGACTTCTGTAAACATATTAATAATTCCATTTGCGTTATCTTCTTTTCTCTAACCCAAATTAGCCTTAGGTTGGTCTTCTTAGACAATTAGGCGACCAAACATCAGAGCACAAATTTCTTCGAGATGTAGGCAGCAGTGCCAGAACTGAAACATAACACTAAGACTAAATGTCTTCTTCTGGACTCCTCCCTCTGACGATAACGCTCTGCAAACCTGGCCTTTCCCAGCGTCATATACGTCTTGTGATCTTCTTGGTCTTACCCTATACCTTGCAGGGGATCCCAAGAGTCCTCCATTTAGTCCTCCCCCACTCCAGCACTATTTCCCAAGGCTGTCTATCTCTCTCCTGGTTTCTGTGGTAGGGTACCATTTGTGTCCTGAAGTGAAAGTCTCCTCGTGGGTGTTGGCCTCTTATTAGATCAGTCAATTGGCTGTCACCTCTGTTGCTCGGTGCTGTGGAGGTCTCAGAAACAGGGGGTGACAGCTGCTGGGATTCTGTGTACCTCTTGAGTCAGCAAGCAGGGTGTCTTTCCACCTTCTTTTAAACATGCATTCGGGGCTAAAATATTTTCTCTAAAACTTTCTTCAATGACATCTTCTTTGTTTTGTACCTTAGTGACATTGTTGTTGAGTTCTAAGTACTCTCTAAGTCTCCATATGTTTTTTATTAGTTGATGATAAATATCTTTAATTTCAAAACTTTCAAGGACTTTTTGCCACTTTTATTCTTTTTTTTTATTTTTTGTATTTTTTTGAGACAGGGTCTCACTTTGTAGTTCAGGCTGGCCCTGAACTCACTGTGTAGCTCAAGGTAGCCCAGAACTCATAGCAATCCTCCTGTTTCTGCCTACCTAGTACTGGGATGACAGATGTGAGCCACCACGCGCAGCAGTGTGGTGTATGGTACTGGGGATCAAACTCTCGGGACCTTGTGCTTTCCAGGGAGATGCTAGAAGTGCTGAGCTAAATCCCCAGCCCACCACTTTTAAATAAATTTTATCTTCTTTGCAGTATACTCACAAAAAGTTATGTTTTTCTTCACCTTTTGGCAAACTTTGAGATTTGTAACCTAGTATAAAATTTTTAGTAATATTACTTGTATAATTGAAAATTTTAAAAAAAGTTTAATCACTAAACCCAGAGAACTATTTCTGTCCATTAGATCTAGCTTGTTCTACAGTACACCCCCACAAAGTCACAGTTCAGTTTGTGGACTCACACGTTAATGGATTTTCCCTTGGAATCCAATGAATAACTGTTTACAGAAATCCCTTCAGTTTCATGGAAATTGCAAATATTCTCTACAGTTGTTTTTGATTTCTTGGGTTTTTTGAGCAGAAAGCTGACAAGGAACCCATCCAGGACTGTTACTCAGTGCTTGCTGCTGTTGGCTGTGCTCTGTAATCCACCTCTGGCAGATCAGCCAGCATTTCCGGGTCACAACACATTGCTGTCTTGAGTGTTCTTGGTATTATTCTTAAAGCTATAAGATTCATAAGATGCCACCAAAATGCCCTGCACCTTCTATGGCTTTATTAATGCAGTATTTTATTCTGTTAAATTATGTAGGTGAAGGGGACATAGCTTATTGAGTATTGTAACTATAAAAATAGACATTTTTCAGACCATAGCTGAAATTGATGGTATTTTGCAATTCACAGATGCTCTAGTAATGTAACCCCAGCAAATGTCAAGGATTCTCTGTGCATCCATACTGTTTCTTTTTACTGCTTATTTTACTGATCATTGAAAGAGATATATAAAAATCTTCAAACTGTGAATCTATCAATATTCCCCAGTATTTCATGCAAATCTTCTCTTATATATTTGAAGCTAACTTGTTGCTAACATGCATCTTTCAACTCTGTTTTGCACTTTACCATTAAGTATGGTATTTCTTATTACTAATGCTTCTTTCCGTTAAATACTTTTTTCTTATATTACCATTGTGATGTCACATTCCCTTTACTTTGTACTTGCCTCATCTCTTTTCAGTCATTTTCAACTCTTCTGTATTATATTTTATGTGTCCCTTCTCAGTGGGTTTTAGTTAATTTTTATAGTTCAACATAAGCTTCCACATTTTTATCATAAATTTAGCACATTTACATTTTGAACTTAATTATATGCTCTCATTATTTCTCCCATTGCATTTTGTCATTTTTATTTTTCTTTTTCTTTCCATTAGTAAGTTGATTCAGTTTTTACAATCCCTTTTACTGGTTTAGAAGAGAATATTTTATATACGCTATTTTGTTTATTACATCTCAAATTTAAAATGAATATTTAAAGAGTGAAGTTGGTCATCATCACTATTCTTCCTCTAGACCATAATACAGAATCTTTAGATAAAACACAACTCTTGATTTCTCTTATCTGCTACAATTTTGTGTTTTAATTCATTTTATACTTGTATTAGCTTTCTAGTTCTATAAGAGTAACCGAATGGCTTAAAAATAGAAATTTATTGTTTTACATTTCTGGTTAGAAGTGTAATCAGCAAGTTCATTCTTTCTTTGCAGGCTTTGGGAAGGACTTGTACCTAGTCCTTCTCCTAACTTATTGGACTTCTTATAACAATTATGTGCTTATATAATAGTCATCACATGACATTATCCGTATGTGTATAACCAAATGCATCTTTTTTATAAGGGCACTCTCAGATTAGAGGCCCACCCTATCCAAGATGAGATAACATTGTCCTAACTAATAAAAATAAGTTCATATTAAGAAGTACCGGGGCTTAAGAGTTTCAACATAAGAATTTCGGTAGGGGATTTAACTCAAACTATTGAAGCAAGAAACTGTAAAGACTTCAGACAGACTACTCTCAACATGAAGATAGGAGCAAATGCGGTGCCTCAGCAAGTGACTCCTGTTAGTCTCAAGAGCCCTGAATAGAAGCTTGTGCTTCCTTACATACTTCTTTTTATACCCATGCAACTTAATTCCACTAGAGTTTCCCTGGAAATAGAGCGAGTGGTGGGGGTGGAGGTGGCAGAGAGTTCTGGCAGGACTTTCTGAGTCTGTTATGCTCCTTTGATGACAGATTACAGAAGTTGTCATGGTTAATCAGGTACATTCTAAAAAGATCATGGTTACCATGATCTTTTTACTGCTAGTTACTGTTAGTCAACCCATAGTTGCCTAGTGACACATTCAACCCATAGTTGGCCACTTCTATACAGAGAGATAGCCTCCTCCCTTACTACAATATAAGTGACAATTTAATTATTAACATTACTATTGTTTTATATAGTCAGTACTTGCTTGTAATTACCTGTGTTTACCAGTTTCACTGCTTACTGTTCAAGAGAGTATAAGATCAGTTTGAACTAGAGAGGGATACAAATAGCCAATAAAAGAGTTCACCAAAAGTAGTATCAGTTGTGCCGGGTGTGGTGGCTCACGCCTGTAATCCCAGCAATCGGGAGGCAGAGACAGGAGGATTGCTGAGTTTGAGGCTTGCCTGGGCTACATAGTGAGCTCAGGGCCAGCCTGAACTACAAAGCGAGACCCTGTCTCAAAAAAAAAAAAAAAGTATGTAGTATCGGTTAACTACATAGCTAAAATTAACAGTTTGATAGGAATAATAATATTAGGGAGTGGGGGAAGGGAGCAAGTAAAAATTGAAAAAGAAAAAGATGAGAAGGGCGGATAAGTGAGTTAAAGGTGACCCTGTGAGGGTTGGCAGCTGGCATCTTTTCCGTGTACTATTGCACCTCCACCCACAGGCCACCCCTGGTTAGGAGTCCCCCCGTAGCCTGCAGCTGTGCCATGTCCCCTTCAGGTTGCCAGGCTCCACGCTGCTGGTGTAGAGATGGGAATTGCCGGGACAGCCTCTCCCTCTGCTCATGTACCTGCCAGGCCACCTCTTCACTTGCCTCCCATTCTGCCTTGCCCGACCCAGTTGACAGCACCTCTCCCTCCCAGCCCCATTGGGTGTGTATTTTGTATTTGTTGAAAATGAGCTGTTGCCCAGCTGAAGCACCTGTGCCGGGGAAACATGGCGTACAAGCAAGAAGCTTATAGCCTCAATGGTGAAAGTTTTTTTCATGTCAGAGACAGATTCTTATAGTTGTTTATATCATCCCTTCTCCAAACAGAAGATACAAAAACTTTACAAAGATCTCTTCATCTTATTGATAATGTCATTAATAAGCCAAATGTCTGTCAATATCAACCCCAGTATTTCCAACCAGGTCTAGCACAGCAAGATGCCACATCTGATTACCAAGGTTGAGAGCGAAGGAAGTGGAAACAAGATATTTATAGTCAAGATGGTAGATGCTGCAAAGGTGCTTAATTGGTCTCTTACATGTTCCACCAAATACTTTGGAGGTGAGCTGAGTGCAAAGACACAGGTTAATGTGAAGAATGACCAATGTAATCATTGCCAGTGAATCTCACGAGGAAGGTAAGCTGCAAGACATGTTGGATGGATTCATTTAAACCTTGCTGTCTGTCCTGAGTGTGAGAATCCTGAAATAGATCTGTATATGAATTTGAAGAAGCAAACAATAGGTGATTCTTGTAAAGCCTGTGGGTATTGTGAATGCTTAACACACATCATAAACTCTGCACATTCATTCTTAAAAACCCACCTGATGATAGTGGCGCTGGTACAAGGAAGAAAGAAAAGGAAAAAGAAAAGAGAAAGGGCAAAGACAAGGAAAGGCAACTCCATGTCTAGCAGGGAAACAAGTAAAATTAGGCTCTGCTACAAGCTATAGAAGAGGAGAACGACTGGGCTGAGCATACCACTGAGGAAGCTCAGAGCCCAAAATAGATGAAATTAGTGTCCATCCAAATGCTCTGACACTCAGTAATGATTTGGAAAGAACCATAGAACAGCACATGAATATCCTGTTTGATTTTGTCAAGAAAAAGAAAGAAGACAGGAGGAGCAAAATGGTAGAGCAGCGAGGGACAGGAATGCAGCTTCTTCAGGGCAATGTACCTAGAGCATTGAAAACAGGGGCTTGGAGAGAAATGCAAGTCAGTGGATTGCATGGGAACCACAAGCAAACTATCAGAGGAAAGCAATGTAGGATTAAGTGATATAGAAGAAATAAGGTCACCACAGATGGGAGACCATGCGCTGCTGTGGACAACTTGCAGGCAAGGTGAAAAATAACAACTTGTCATCAAGAAACAAAGACCTGCACCAGGACTAGGGGAGTCTCATCCAATTGGATGTATAGCAAGGAAGAACATGAGACACCGTTCACAGGCTGTAGAGTCAACAGTTCATGAATGTCAGACAAGCACCGGAGGACACAGTCATGCAGAGCTGATGCTGGTGAGAGCACTGTTGTAGGGAATGGCTGGGTGTCTGAGCCAGGGTCCCAGAGCAGTCCCATGGCTGCTTCACGATGCCAGGCTCCAGAGTACATAAAGACAACCACTGGCGATTGCAGGGTGGGGCAGGGCAGACTAGGGAGAATCCCTAACCCTAACCCTAACCCTATCTCATTGAAAGGCAGGGGGTGGCTGCTCACAGGCTGGGCTCCTGTGACTAAAAGTCTGCTGCATGAGCCACATAGGAAGGGAAGCTCATGGCTATGGCTTATTCTCCTAGTAAATAGACCTCTATACCCAGCAGTGCTCTGGCCAAAAATGTCCACTTAGACTTCAAGAGGAAAAAGTGGAGCTCCTACTTGAGCTCCACTCCTTCACTTAAGCCTGAGGAAAGGAGCCATGGGACCAAAACAACAGAAAAATTTCCTTCGCTATTCTTTATTTGGCTGTTTAGGTTTTTTTTTTTTTTTTCTTCATTTTTACTGCACTTTTACATCTTGGATTTTTTTTTTTATTCTTTTGCTTCTCCCATTACTCTGTTTATGAATGTGTTTGTATATCTGTTTTCTGCTACTCTTTCTTTTCTTTCCTCTCAGTATAGTTAATAGAGGGTAAGGACAAGCTCCTCTGTTCCTTTAGTTCCTACTTTTACCCATAGCTCTACATCTGACCACTTTCTCCTGTGTTACATTCACTCTCATTTTTACTTTTTTTTTAAGTTGAGAAAATAACTTTATTGTTGATGTAAGTGACTGTGCATGAAGCTCAATAGCCAGGCTGTACAAAAAAAGGGCAAAAACTTGTCATTCTTGGGGCCTTGGATTCCATTTGTATAGATGCTTCTGTTTACCATGTTCTTTCCTGACACCTCTCTTAGTGTTACTTGGAGCTGAGAAATGGTAGCTTACACCTGTAATCCTAGCACTCAAGAAGCTGAGGTGCGAAGATCACTGGGAATTCCAGAGCAGCTTGAACTACATAGCATCAACCCTGTCTGAAATCATTCCTGGCCTCCAAATAATATGCTGGATCTTTAAACCAACATGGGTGGTTGGGATTGGTGCCTGTGTTGGAGGGTTTCCGGTGGTATATGAGACCAAGATGCTCGTCTTTCAACTCTTTCTTGAAATTGGAGTCTTGAGACCAGCTGGCACTTTTATATAAAGTATCATCGGGTCACCCTGTATCCATCCTGGGCATTAGCCGAAGTCTTCAGAATGGTTAGGACATGCCGGAGCACTGCTCCACTTGCAACCTTAACTGTACAGGAGGATGGGTCCTCTTTCATTCTCCAAGGAATGAGGTCTTTTGAGCTTAAATGAATCGGGGACGGTGGTCTCGTTCGGATGTTCAGATGCGTGCCCAATCCAGCCACCACGGGAAATAGAGCTCATTTTTACTTTTCTCTCCTCTCCACTTTTTCCATTGCCACCCTTACACTTTTCTCTAATATTTATATGTAATACAATTTTTCCCATCCCCACTTCTCACTATCAATTGTGTACAAAGATTTCCCTGTTATCCCTCTCTGAATATATAATGATATACCCTTAACATCAGTTGGACCTTCCCTCCTTCCCACTTCCTTCTTCCCATACCACAGAGCAGAAAACTTAATTCTTTTCCCATTTCTCTTCTCTTCCTCTCTCTCACATTATTCAATCGACTAACCCCTTGGGTTTTAAATAACTGATTCTATAAAATTACTCTTAAATGCTGTTTTTCAGTAGCAGGGGAGACACCGCCAATGGATTCAGTACATACTTAAGTATAGGGCAAGACCTGAGCTGTTGCAATGCTTAGACTAGAGCTGTGGATTTCTTCTGTAGGCTAACAGGAGACCCCAAACAGGGTCTCGGAATGTGTTATTTCTCACCTAGTTATCATAGATCCCACTACAAGGAATTAGCCTGTGACTGCTATCATTGAATTGATTCTGTAGGAATAATCTTGACTCAGTGAACAAGTGAGCTAGCTCCATTGAACTTATCTGGCAGATGCACCATCACATCTAGGGAGAGTGACAACAGGAGCTCACAACCCAAAAAATTCAGACTTAGACTTTAGAGGAATACCTGAAATCTGGCAGAGAGAGGTCCTGAGTCTAAGTTAACTTCAGCGTTATGGTGGAGGGATCAGAATTAAGGTCTTAGAGCTCACTCTCTGGCAAAGAAGATATTTGGGAATGTCTCATTAGAATGTCTATGTTCCCATTGAAATATCTGCATGTTTCTTGATTTATTTAGAAATGTGGGGTTCTATTAACATCCTTTTATAATTTTATGTGCTTATTAGGTTGTTACTCTTGTATATGTGTTTGTCCATTTGCTATGGTTTAATAGGTATCTACATTCTGTCCCTTATTCTTTATCTAGTTTCCTGTCCTCAGCCCCCTGAGACAATATTATGAGCATATTTTTATTCTTTTTCCAAACATAAACTCCTTCTCCAACTTTCTTATAGCCACCCTTCTTAGCTTCCCCACAGTCAGTTCTGTCTTCACAGTTATAATTCCTCAGTCCTCCCCATCCTAAGTCTTTGGCTCTTCCATATCTTACTTATCTTACTGAGCTCCCTATATCTAAGTTTTGATAACCACCTAGATTTTTCCCTTACCACAAAGTGACTCTTCTGACAGAAATTGATGCTGATGCAGAAAAAGTAGGTGTAAAGCTCATGGGTGCTCTTGTACTGAATGAGAAAATTAGAGAACAAATGAAATACAGGCACCATTTCCACAGATTCTGCCACAGCAACAAAAAAGCTCAGCAGTGCCTTCTTTGCAGTTCTAGAGTGTAGGATAGAAATGCATCAAGCTTAGCTCCTCTCCAAGATCCCACATATCTTGAAGGAGATTTGTGAGGCAGACCTTTAAGAAGAGGAGGTCATCATCAGCTGCTTGGAAAGGGCCTCTAAGAATTACATTTCACAAAGACTTGCCAAAGAGATCTGTCAAATTGGAGCCATTTACAACATGGTTGAAACAGGCAGTGAAAGTATCTTTTTGTGGTAAAGGAGAAGATGAAGATGGGAGGATTGAGGTGCTGTACTGAAGACTCCAGTGTACTGGAAGTTAAAACTGTGAAGTCTGACCACAAGAAAGATGACACTGATATTGATGTCATTTGCAAGGATGGATGCAACCTAGCCTAAGTATACAACACTTCTGCACATTTTTCTCCATTACCAGCCAGAAGTGCAATATGTATTCACAAAAGCTAAAATGACTTAACATCATGCTATACTTCATAATAAAAATCTATTTCTATGAGTGGTCTGTAATTAAACCCAACGAGACATCTAGGGAGTCCATACACACATTAATGAGCAGATATAATTTGCTTATTTATACCATGCTTCTTTTGGAAAAACTGTTGGTGGACATATTTGGCTCATATTTATACAGTTATAAAAAATAAAGATTGGATTTTGTTAATCCTTTGGATTTTGGGCCCTGAATGACACTCAGTAATTGGCTGCTGGTTAAATATTGCACCGTAGTTCATCCTGATAGCGTTCTTGGATCCTGGTAGATAGTGCTAAACACTGAGGCCACGCAGAGATACTCAGAGTGTAAACATAGACTAACATGGAACTACTTTACACCATCATTTAGAAAAAAAACAGCACTTCCAATATTTTATCTCTAGTCCCTCAAGTTGGCATGTAGTAGTCCTTGTGCTGAGGTAACCAGATGACATTGATTAACTTGTGATAAATGGGTGGCACCATAACATCTTAATTGAGAAGTAAAACAAAGTTTGTTTATATAGGAGAGAGGGGTCATAGGGAGTGGAGTGCCATGGGAAAAAATAAGAATCAAGATAAATTAAATATAGGTACAAAATGCCAATGAGGAATGGGATCATAATGGATTCCTAAAGTGTACCAAAAACTCAATTTATTACAAAAATGAAGTTGTGTTTACTTCAGCAACTCTTAACGTGTGTGCCCTTTTGTGCAGTCCAAGTTGCTGTTAACTGCAAAAAGCTTTATGGCCTGTGGGCTTGTGATATATCCCTCTTGCGCCAGAGGGGGCCCCCACCTCATCCATACTGTATGTCCTAGGATTTGGCAACCACTCAAGCTGGGGCATATTCCTGACCGGGTCGGCAGATGGAAAAAGCAAACAGACCACTGAGCTCTGTGCTGGAAATAGGCAGAGAGTGGGGCCAAGCAGTCCGCTGGATTGAACGACGGTACTTTCAGATCTGCTCTCTCAGCAAAACCACACAAGACTAGCCTGTTCTGTCTCTGCAGACAGGGACATCTGTGTTCTTTTCAACCTGTGCTAGTCCCTGTTCAAATTTTCCAGAGGGTCTCCAGCTAGCCCTTCTCTTCTCCATGCCTGTCGCTTGCAGCTGGCTCTTATCCAGTCACAGCAGTAGGGTGACCCCAGAATGGTGATGTTCTATGATGTTTGATTCTCAAAACAGCTCAGTCTTAAAGAACAGACTCCTTCCTCAAATGGCTTTTGATTGTATCCCTTCTAATTAGCACAGACTACAGTGACTTTCTTCTCCAAATCTGGCCTGCCAGGTGGAAAGAGTCCCATGTTACAGTTTGTTTGCAGCAAAGACAGGCTTTTCCTGGTACTAGCACTGCAGGTCCATCTTGTGTGCCTGGGAGCTGGGGTTAGCGTCGCACACTTTTTTTTCCCCCTGCGTGGTCTTCAGTTTCTCTGTGGTTTCTAGTTTTCTTGTCAGATCTTTCTTGGTTCCTGGAGTTTCACTTCTTTTTCTCTTCACAAAGTTGTCTTTTTTTTTTTTTTTCAGGTATTTGGTTGAAAAGTCTGCTGTGATCCTAATGGGCATCCCTTTGTAGGTGATTTTCTTCCTTTCTCTCACTGCTTTCAGCATTTCATTCTTTTGTTGTCCTTGATAATTATGTGTCTAGGTGTAGCTATTTTTATGTCACAGTGTTTTGCAGTCCGATAGACCTCATTTATCTGTATGTTTATATCTTTTCCTGTGAAGTTTTCTGTTGCTATCTCTGACAATAGCTTTTTTATGTCTTTTACACTGTCTCCTGCTTCTTCAGTGACTCCAATCAGTCTTATGTTATTTTTCTTTGAGTGATCTAGAAGCTGTTGAATTGATTTCTCATGGTCTTTTGCTCTTTTCCATAGATTATACCTTTCCTGCTCGTTGGCTGCTATGCTGTCCTCTAGGTCTGAGATTCAGTTCTCTGCTTCATTCATCCTACTTCGCAAGCTTTTGTTCTCCTTCATCATTCCCTGGAGCTCTGCTTGAAGCTGTTTAAGAGGTTCCATTGCTTCGCTATCTTGGATTCTATCATCTCACTGATCTCTTTTTTAATGATGTCTTTCACTGTGGACAGTATCTCTGTTTTGATCTCAGAGATGAGTTCTGATTCCCATTTTACTAGATCTGCTTTAGTTACCATCTCCAAGAGTCCTGGTGTTTGAGTTTCAGTTTGCCCTATTTGCCTTTTCTCTGAATTTCCCTGTGGTGGTGATCTTTGTGTCTGTTTTTTTTGTGTATTTTCTCATTTCTACTCTTTCGTTGTTATTAATGCTCTTCTTTGTCTGATGACAGGGCAATGTTTGTTGCAGGTCTCTTTCTATTATCTGGGGCCATTTGGATGCAGCACTTTCCTGGGGGGTCCTCCTTGAATCTGTAATGACCCTTGCGAGTTCTCACTTCTGGTGTCTCAGTGCGGCTCTAGGAGCACGCCTCCTGTGGAGGGATGCAGGAGATGGCTCCAGCTCCTCTAGGGCCTGGGTCCTCACAACACAACTCCAGGGTGGGGTTGGGGCTGGGCGGAGACCCTCAATCCTCCGTGGTATGGCTGGCGCCAAGGGTCTGTACCTGACTCCTCACTGTCTAGCTCCGGGAAGTCCGTGCACACCTTTTTTCAGGTATTTTGATTCTAGATCCTAGAATGAATACATTTTGGTGCTATCTTTACTTTTCCATTTTTGATCTCCCTCAATAAATATTTCTGATTGATTAAAATGTCAATTCAAAATTTGATTTCACCGTTTTAAACAGAACTACTAAGAAACCGCTATTCTGTGAAATTCTTTTCTTGATTTTTCACTCCTCAGTTAAAAGTCAAATGTGTTTTAAAGATATGAGACCAAGATATTATATCCACCACAAAACCACTTTGTACCTTTAGACTCCTATCTGAATTTCCCAGTGTCTGTGTCTCTCTGTCTGTCTGTCTGTGTCTCTCCCTCTCTCTGTCTCTCTCTGATAACAAAGAACTACCACATCAAAAGCAAATGTGAATTTGTGAAACATCAAAAAGAAAGTTTTGTCCTTAAAGACAGTTTAACTTCTTCTTAAGGACAAGTAAGTAACTTCAAATTTGGATCAGAGTTTTGCCAAGAGCCTGAAACCCCTTCACGTTTAATGGCATGATCATGCTAGTGGTTGTGGTGATTGTGATGTTAGCAACTTTGACGTGAAAATGTGTTTCTGTAGACACAGGAAGTGAACTTCAAATTGTACTGGAATAATGGATGGTTATAACTGATAGAGGAAGATTAAGATGTCAAAAGCCAATTTAAGGTCTTGGCTAAACCAAGATAACCTCGAAAAGTTTGCATCATGATGACTTGGCAGTCAAGAGCCACATAGTGTTCAGATACAGCAGAAGTGATAGAGGTCTTTAAAACAGAAGAAAGGAGACCTTTATATTGGATCAGAGTTTAGTTTGTCCAAATCCATTTCATTTACTCTCCAATTGGGTAAGAGCCAATCTAAGTGCACACTGGTTCAAGTCCATATAAAATCAATGTGTGTGTCATAATGTGTTTTGAATGGTATTATGAAACCACTGGAAAAAAAGACCTTTGCATTGTAGTAAAAGAGCATTTCTAACAAGTGAATAACAATAGATTGCTGCAAGCAATATGTATATGAAGGTGCAGTGTATCATAAATTGGAATGCAGAGTTTCTGTTTTGTAGCAGATCCAGTGACTATTGACTTGATACTACTGAAATAGGAAGTTATTCATGCATATAGGTTATGTTTGTCGCAATTCACAACCCAATTGATTAGTGTCCAATAAAACAGAAAAAAGGGGAAAGGCAGACTCTGCTTTAAATAATCAAAAATAATTACAGCCTATTAAGATACATATTATTCTGCCTTGAGGACTGAACCTGTCTTAGCATTTCTTTCAGCATAGACAAGCAGGCCATCTGAAAACAAAAATCATGTTAGAAGTGGCAAATAGATGACAGTTACTGTACACATTGCTCTAATGGGCATTCAGGACCAATCAGGACTCCGCCTTTCAGTTATTAAGATGTCTCTTGACTCAAATAAGGATGAGAAGCCTCTTATTATTCTTTGGTACTAGGCAGAATCTGTGTATTTATGAATCTTTTAGCTTCTTTTTTCTTATTCTCTTTGGCAGCCTTGTTCTTATTCTTCTAGAGGGTATAACTGATGATGTTTTTCTCACTTCTAGTGTTTAAATTCAAGTTTTTCTCACCCTTAAGGCTAAGCACAATTCTGACTTACTCAGAAATCACTGTTTGATTATTTCTATGTGCTCTGCATTCTCCTTGTTCTAACCATCTACTTTGCTATGACAGGAAAGGATTAGTCAGCCATTCAGTCATTGTAACTTTTGTTTTATTACTTACTTCATTCACTGAACTTTAAAATGAGTATTGAAATTCACTCATATTTTTGTCTGACGCTTCCACAGTAAGAACCACCATAACTACATATTCACACACGTGCGTGTGCATACACACACACATACCCCACACACAACAGATTTAGTTTGGAAATAGGATTATTCCTATTCCTGAGGACTTGTGAAGAACTGCCAAAGCCAAGATACTTTTTATAGTGAAAAGGGTGGCATTAGTACCATTTCCTTTAAAATGTTTCTACAAATATGATGGCCTAATAGAAGGGAAGAGAGAGGATAGCTTTCTGCACCTGTGATGGAGCAAGTGCAGTTGGATGATAAAGGAAGATTTGGGGTGATAGTCACATTAGGATCATTTCCACTTACCAGATGCTTAAAATGTTTCCGGAGACTGTATTGCAGAAATGTAATTATACTGGAAAAGCATAGACAAACTGAGTTGTCTAGTCAGCCCTGGCACAGAGTTGTTACAGCACTGATCTCAGAAAGCAAACATATTTAGAAGGAGGAAAGGGGATGGATAGAAGCAAGTATAGCTAGTTGGGCAGGCAGGGTATAAATTGACAGGAGAATTTAAGACCTGAGATTAGAAATAGGTATCTAACATCTGTATCTAAATCAGGTGTCTAATATCCTACTGAAATAGAGTTATGTGGTGAGATTAGATTTTAGTCATTTTATTTAAGATGAATTCTAAGGTGAAGCAATAATATTACCAGGGAGGAGAACCTAGAAGAAGAAATCATTACATTAGTTGCCAACCTCACACTATTTGTACAGTGCTATACCTCTGTGAAACTCCTCTCTCCAGAAAACAAAACATTTGGTATGTTCTGTTCAGTAGTGACAAGTGGCTTATCCGGTGGTACAAGTTTTTAAAAAATTCATTGAAAATCTCCAGGAAATCCTAATTAGCTTCTTTCATATATTGCGTTCCTGGCAGATATATTTGTTAAAAGAAAAATGTACATACTATTTATTTTTGAAAACCAGGGTGTGTTACCCTAAGAACTTTATCCTAAGAACTGTTATCCCAGCGATACTCAAACATAGTCTCATATTGTAAATATCGGGATAGTCTCATAAAATTCTGGTGCCTGGATGCATACAACCCCATTTAGGTTCTGATTTAATTGGATTTGTGTTAGGACCTGGGCAAAAAGAATTTTTAAATCTCCTCAAGTGATTCTAAAATATAAGAATCAACCCTCGATGTTGCTTAGAGATGTTGACAGGTCTTCAATTTTGAGGAGCTCCTGACCATATGAACAGCTATCCAGTGAGGCTAAAACTTTCATGTGGAGGAGAAACTGTGTCCATAGAGAAGATGTTTCTATTTCTGGAGGGAAAAGGTTTGAAGAGAGAGAACTGTGTGAATTTTTTCCACGGACCAAACATCCCCAATGGAAGAAAGACAGCCTATTTAACAAATGTTGCTGGAAAAACTGGGCTTTAGCCTGCCAAAAGCTCAAGCTAGACCTATCTCTTTCACCATGCACAAAACTAAACTCACAGTGGGTACGAGACTTCAACATTAAAACAGAAACAATAAGCCTGCTGGTAAACAGGCTTGGTAAAACTCTTGGAGACATTGGCTTAGGCAGAGACTTTATGAATAAACCTCCCTAGCACAAGAACTAGCAGAAAGAATCAACAAATGGGATTTCAGCCTACTGAAAAGCTTCTGCACAGCCAAAGAAGTCGCTGGCACTGCTAGAAGACAACCAAAATTTAAACTACAGCACTGTTCCTAGGAATTTGCAGATGGCTTTTATTCTATCTCCCACAAATTATTTGTGGTGTTAACACACCAATTTTTCTATCTCATGTATTTGGATGTTGATTGACTGGATTTTCTCAGATTCAGACCCAACCACTATCTTAGAGCATTATTTATGTAATTAGGTAATTGGGTACAATACACCTGTTTCTTGTCAAGACTAATGATCAAACATGGCTAGAGAAGGTGAGGTATGTTGTACTGCCCCGTCTCATGCTTTGGGTAGAGGTATCTTAAGTGTGATAAAGGAATTTTATTAAAGCCTGTCAATAGAAAACAGATGGTAAAGTCTGTTTTAGATGTTATATTTTTAAAATTTTAATTGAATTCTTTATTGGTACAATATATATACATCTCAAAATCACGTATAATATTGGGGAATTTGTACCAGTATATGACACAAGTTAATTCTCATTTCTACCCATATCCCTACCCACCCACACTTCCTCACCCCTTTATACATGCTCTTTTATTTTCTTTCTGTATCATATTTATTCCTGCCCCTCATCTCATTCCCACACCAAGTTTCCTATAGAAATTTTCCACTCTATAAAAGCTGTCCTACTTTCTAGAGCTCATATGCATCTACAGGTGTTCATGCCAAAGAGAAGATCCGGAAATTGTCTATATGTGATCTATTGATTTCACTTATTAGTATATCTTCCAGGTGTCTCCATTTGCACCTAAATGGATCGATCTTGTCATTTGTTATGGCAGAGTAATACTCCATTTTATAAAAAAACCTCACATCTTCTTTATCCACTCTCCAGTTGATGGACATTTGGGTTGTTTCCAAGATTGAGCTATCACGAACTGAGCTGCTATGAACAAGGGTGTACATCTGTCTTTCCAATGTGATTTTTTAAAAAATTCTTTTGGGTATAATCCTAGCAGGGGGATAGCCAGGTCAAATGGGACTCCTAGTTTTCTGAGAAATCTCCACACGGATCTCCACAATGGTTGCACAAGCCTGCAATCCCACCAACAGTGGAGAAGGGTTCCTTTCTCCCCACAGCCACGCCAGCATTTATTGTTGGTTGATTTAGTGATCGCGGCCATTCTTTGTGGAGTGAGATGAAAACTCAGTGTTGTTTTCATTTGCATCTCTCGAATGACCAGTGATGTTGAACATTTCTTCATATGTTTCTTGGCTGCTTTGACTTCTGCCTCTGAGAAGTGTGTTCATTTCAGATGCCCATTTTTGAATTGGGTCTTTAAACTTGGGGAGGCTGATCTGTTTGAGTTCTTTATATATTGTAGATAATAGCCTTATGTCTCTTACACAGCTAGTAAAGATTTTTTCCCATGTAGTTGGTTGTCTTCTAGCAGTGCCAGCGACTTCTTTGGCTGTGCAGAAGCTTTTCAGTAGAATGAGATCCCATTTGTTGATTCTTTCTGCTATTTCTTGTGCTGTAGAGGTTTTATTCATAAAGTCTCTGCCTAAGCCAATGTCTCCAAGAGTTTTACCAAGCCTGTTTACCAGCAGGCTTATTGTTTCTGTTTTAATGTTGAAGTCTCGTATCCACTGTGAGTTTAGTTTTGTGCATGGTGAAAGACATAGGTCTAGCTTTAGCTTTTGGCAGGCTAAAGCCCAGTTTTTCCAGCAACATTTGTTAAAGAGGCTGTCTTTCTTCCATTGGGGATGTTTGGCTCCTTTGTCAAAGATAGGGTGGCTTAGTGTATCTGGAGTTGTTTCTGGGTCTTCTAATCTATTCCACTGGTCCTCAGGTCTGTTATTTTGCCAGTACCATGGAGTTTTTAACACAGCGGCTTTATACTAGAGTTTTAAATTGGGGATTGTAATACCCACTACCATGTCGTGGTTGGTTAGAATTGCTTTTGCTATTCTAGGTTTCTTGTGGATCCAGATGAATTTTTGTATTATTTTCTCTAGCTCTGTGAAGTATAGCATTGGAATTTCAATTGGAATTGCATTGAATCTATATAGTAGTTGTGGGAGTATAGCCATTTTGACTATGTTGGTTCTCCCGACCCAAGAACAAGGGATATCTTTCCACTTTCTGGTTTCCTTTTCTATCTCAGTTTTCAGAGTCCTATAGTTTTCAGAGTAGAGGTCTTTCACTTCCTTTGTTAGGTTGATTCCTAGATATTTCATTTTTCTGGGTGCTACTGTGAAAGGGATTGACTCCTCAATTTCTCGTTCAGTGAGTCTGTTGTTTGTGTAGACAAAGGCTGTTGATTTTTGAGCATTGACCCTGTATCCAGCAACACTACCAAATTTGGTAATTAAGTCTAGCAGTCTTTTGGTTGAGTTTTTAGGATCCTCAAGATAGAGTATCATATCATCAGCAAATAATGCCAGTTTAACTTCTTCCTTTCCTGTCTTTATTCCTTTTATATCTTTGTCGTGCCTGATTGCTATGGCTAATGTTTCCAGTACTGTATTGAACAAGAGTGGTGACAATGGGCATCCTTGTCTTGTTCCAGACCTCAGTGTAAAAGGTTTCAGTTTTTGCCCATTGAGTATGATGCTGGCTGTTGGTTTCTCATAAATAGCTTGTATTAAATTGAGATAAAGTCCATTGATTCCAATTCTCTGTAGGGTTTTGATCATAAATGGGTGTTGGATTTTGTCAAATGCTTTTTCTGCGTCTATTGAGATAATCATATGGTTTTTGTCCTTGAGTCTGT